>SMGU01003675.1:0-12941 GCA_004348175.1 Puccinia novopanici
CATCCGGCTTTAATGAACACAGATTAGTCCCCAGCAGGGATGGAAGCATGTCAATCCGTTTGTCCACAAGATAAACCGTTGTGCCTCTTGAAGCTGCTTCAACATCCATCGGTGTATCAGGGAGAACGAAATGGGATACGTCGGCAATATCTATCAAGTGGAGAAACCATGTTAGTTACCTCCTTACATGTAAAAACCGTCGCGCCTGTATTTAAGGATGGAATCATGACCCACGAACGCCAACCTCAATATTGCCGTTAGGTAATCTCCTGGCGTGTAAGGCATCGTCAATATCCTGACAGCCAGGAGGATCAATACTGCAAATCATCAGATCCCTAAAATCCTCGCGATTTTCCCACACGGGGCTGGATGAGCTTTTCTCGGGGACGATCCATTTGTCGCCCTCTGGGGGCAAGCAATCCAAGATTGCCTTTCCAAAAGGACGATAGGGAATATCGTGTTCGAGTAAAAGACTCTCTTGTTCGGTGTCTTTAGACTCGACTATCCCAAGCGCCCTGACAAAGTGACCTTCCGGATAACGCGAGCTAGGCTCCCAGCGATCGATGGAGACTAGGATCTTCTGGTTGGCCAGGGTGGAGGCCTGGCGAGTCCGTATCCGGATTTTCGGCACCGAGCGGGAGAGAGGCATTGCAAATACTGCATGTGCCGACAGACTCGATTGGAGGGCGGAGATGGGGATCGAGGCCTGATCGATGTGACAGACGTACGGCCGCCAATTCCGTTTCACCACCCCGACAACTCTTCCGGCTGGCTGACTCGTCCCGTTACCCATCTCCTTGATTGTTTTGGAGATCGTCATCTCTTCCTTCTGTTCGGTCTCTTCCTCCAACGACGAGCCCGCCGATTCTGGGTCCGGGTCTTCAGCTGCAGCCACGACATCTTGTTCAACCACGACATCGTCAGTCGATGATTTCCACTCCTCTCGTGGTAGGAGCTCCACTGCCACAATGTCGCCGTCGATCGCTCGGTTCATCGATTCCCGCCCAATCAACAGAATCGGCTTATCGAAATCATTATGAAATATGGAGCCCTCGAGGTAATTATACGGGTTGGGTCGGAAGGTGCCTTGAAGAAGCTGACCGGATTGGATGCCATTCTGTAGTTGAGCTAGTGGCAGATATTCTTGATAAAAGTCAGATTTAACTTTCTCCTTCTGAGCATTATTTGGGTCATCTGATTCGAATGCAGAGCCACTACTAGCTACCAGATCGAGTAGCACTTTGGAGGATTCTTCTGCCATCATTTCAACATAGTCCTTGGTGGTCGAGGCGTGGATGTGCTGCTGCGTAGCTTTTTCGAAGTTAGCCCTATCATCGGTGAGTAGGACGATATCGATGTTGTGTGATGACAGATGAGCCTTGTACCACTTGCAGACTTCGCGAATTGCCCGGTCGTTGCGGTCGTTGATCGACTCATCTGGCTCGCGTCGAATATGGGTATCCAACCGGGTTTCGTTCCAAAAAATCCATCCCCTAATGAACTTGCCCGTTGGGTCGGTTTCGTTGATTAAGCTCTTGAGCCGGTTGAAGATGGGCAAGGAGCGATGTCGGACCTCATCGAGTACGGTCTGGGGGACGATGAGGTCGGTGCCGAAGGTGAATGCTTCCAACAGGTCAATCTGCCGTAGGACTACGTTAGTATCGAGGACGAGGTAGTGCTTCTTGGTGTATTTCCGATGGGCTGTCCTTCCGCTCTCGCTCAGCAGGAGTATCTTTCTTCGTTTCTTCTTGACCTCGCTCGTCTCCTCGATCTCCATGGCATCGTCGTGGTCCAGAGGTTCCTGAGAAGGGTGATCCAGCTGGATAGTCGAGAGTATCCGGAGACAGTCCGAGCAGCCACTCGACCCGCATGGTATATCGTTTCGCAGGTAATGTTCTCTGCAGAGTTTCTGAACTTTCCCTCTGTTGGTCTTTCTCAAGTATTGCTTCTGAGTGACTGCGGCAGCACCACTACTGTGTCGCTTCGAGTTATCGGCAAGTCTCACGATGGTGATGGGTGGATGAGACTGGATGGCCATCTCGGAGAAGAAAGTGGTTGTAGTTGAGCGAGGAGAACTCAGAGTCAGCTGTATTATTCAGAGTGCGTTCCATTCAAGCGCACAACCAGCACAGTTCACTCTATCCATCTTGAGAACTCCGGATGCTCTGGAAAGGTTAAAATTTGCTCAAGTGATAGCATTCAAGTCTACAACAACAACAACTGGGAATACAGAACAAACATATTCAACTACAAATCCATCTAACGTAACCATGTTGTCCATATTATTCAAGACTGCGTTTCTGTAGGATGTGTAAGACTTCGCGATGCTCGTTGAGCCATTCAGGGAAAGTCTTCATCCGCTGATCAGAGCGGTGAGCATGCACCCGGCTGCCATCACTCGTATCATTCTTATCTTCACCTGGAGCAGCCTCCAATTGACGCTCCAACAACCAATTCGAAAATGCAATCAATGACCCATACCTTTGTGTGCAGACCCCCAGCCAACGACATGACAGTGTATATGAAATTGAAAGGTCAGTTTCCATCCGCAGGGTCATCTGCTACATCCAGATGCGAGTGTGGACTAACCGGTACAAATAATTGGTGGCTGCAGTAAGAATCTTCCGTTGTTTCTCGCTGCCAGGTTCGGCGGCCTCGGCTCTCAACTTGAAATCATACACCGCCTTGCGTCTTGAGAAAAAAAATATATCAGTGCCAGCTACTTTCACCATGCCAACTCATGAGCTACACTCACAAGTTTTGCACCGAATCCATCGCACTGATGAGCAATTTATTGAGGAGGGTGTATAACGGATTAGCTGATGATCTCAGAGGGAAGCAGTGGATCATGTTGAACTTACTCGATCGCCCGATCCGTCAGTTTTTTCGCTAAACGACCGTATTGGAGAACACTTATGAGGCTGAGAATGATTTTATATTCGCCTGAGTTATTTTCGAGGACAGATGTGAGTACTTTGAAAGTGAGCAGACAAAAAAAAAGACATCCGTTCTCTACGCACCTTCCAAGTACGGGTTTACTTCGGGTACATCCCACGTGTCCCCACCGACCGACAGAGTCGGTGATTTTGGTGAGCCTGATGCGTGTGGGGAAAGATCGACAGAGGCTACAGAAGAAATGCTACCCCTTCGCTCAAGTTTGGTTGACTTGTTCATTTGTATGCTGTTCGCAACTAGCATAGCAGCTACCATACCAGTCGTCGTTCTACCTCGTCCCATCTGACAATTGAATACCAGGTGGGCCGCAAGTTCCTGCTCTGGAATGGAGTTTAAGGCGCGCGTAACCCGCTGCTCAAGCCTCGAAAACACCCCTGGAATCGGCGCCTGTTCATCCGTTACTGCATCAACATGGGAGCCAAATCAAGTCAGCGTTTATGATCTGAGTGTTAGATAGCTTTCATCCATCAACTTACCGGGTAAGCGCGCGTAGTCGACTAGATATCCTTCCTCCTTCATCAAGTTGAAAACTTCTCGAGGAGTCATGATCTGCTTCTGGTCAACTGTTTCCCACTAGACATATCAAGAACCCATGTAAAATGTAATAACGAGTTTGATCAGCACAACGCATGACCAAGTCATCTGTCAATTTCTGCTTACAACAGCCGTTACAATAAATTTTCCATTCTCTTCAACTTCATCATGTAGCAATACGCGTCCGCCACGGTCAATGATTTCATTCAGAACGTCGTTCTTCAGCGCCTCCTCCATGCCCTCGACAGCAGCCGCAGCGACACCGGTCGTCACTACATTTTCAAGCGGTTGATCGAATAATCGGAGCACATGGGGTCTACCTTGAACATATAACACCGGTTCCTCTGGATGAAATTTTGTTTGTGTTCCCCAAAATTGAAGAGAAAAGTATCAGCTACCGTCTCCTTGCCAGTTCGATATACTGACCAGCTTCGTGCCCACGCGTTTACACTCACCTCTCATTGAAGTCCAATACACCATCCGTTGCATCGCACCCATCTTTTCCAGGCCACGCCGGAGACCATCCACAGTCGGCATCCCTGAACCGAAGATTGATTGATCCCCAGGTACTTGTTGGCCTTTGAGGCTTATGGGAACTTGCCTGTAGGATCGCAGAAGTATATTAGTACCCAACTCGGGTGTTTCATCATGTTAGCAAAAAGACTATGGAAATGATTCAATCACCTTATATTTGGAAGTCCTTCCACCCTCATCGGCAAGGTCATCTTCTGCAAACCAACAAAAAAGTCCGACTTGAGGATTGTCTGCGCTGATAAGATAATCCCCGATCGCCTAGCCACTACAGTCTGCTCCTCTTCCGTCCAGTCTCCACCATGAGTAGCAAAGTTGCCCATTTCTAGGGGAGTAAGCGCCTGTATATCGGCGCCATTCAACTCATCCAAGAGTGTCTTGAATACTAATCAGAATATGGCAAACGAAATATTAATGTCGAATTTCACGGGCAGAATTCAAACTAACAAAGGTGGGAAAAAAAACAGGCGCACCTTGATGCTGCTGCCAGAAAGCTTCGAAAGATTTGTTGTTCTGAAGCTCTCTCCACGTATCCGCTTTTGTTTCGTTCAAGTAGCAAGCAAAAATCAAAAGGAACTGCACAAAAAAAACAATGAAGGAAACGTTCAAGCGCAATCAGCATGTGTTCAATCAATGAATTCATATTAAAACCGTCATGAAGTTGAAAAGAACTTGACTGCATATCGACGCAACTGCTGGGGCGGACGAAGACTATTCATCAATAAGCGTCAAGTCAATTGAAGCTGCTCGGGAATGGCAAAGCAAGAACATACATTGGACAGTCCTTTTGTGGTCTTTTTCTCCTTGGAAGCCGAATCATCGCCGCACTTCTCAGCATCCAGTCTACAAACCTCGATGGATTCAATCAAATCATATACAGCCGAACATTTTTCAATAGCCGCATCCACCGCTGTCTTGATGCCCCTCCCATTCCTCATGACCCTAATTAAATTGTTAATTGTCTGGTAGGACCATCTGCTAGGCTTGCGATTGCTGACTTCTGCAAAGGCAAACTTCCCACCTCCATGAGCCAACCATTGTTGAATTAATAAAATGCAAACCATCGTGAGCGTCGACCTGCCCCTTCCCAATTGGCAGTTGACGATGAAGGGCGCGCCCGGTTCTGCATCCGAGACGATTCCAATTAAATCCTTGATATCCTCAAAATCGGGAGCTTTCTCTGCTGTGATTGGTTGCCGTTTGAAGTCAAGCTTGCACACGTTTTGAAGTGATTCGGATTTTTCATTCATCACTTCTCGCAGCGTCTTCACCGCACTTTCCGTTGCCGTTTCCCACACCCCGATAACCGATCCGTCGTGGGTTTCGGTATGTAGCAGAATTCTGCCGTCAAAAGTACGCAACTCTGCTAATCTAAAATGATTTTGAAAAGGTACCAAGTTTGCTCAGTCTGAATGATAAGAAACAAATGAGACCAAGATTCCTCTCAACTCACATGTCAGACTTCAATCGATCCTCGAGCAATTCAAGGCGAGGACTCGAAATTCCTCTGATAGATAACACATGCCAGCCATTCAATCGGAAACAAATCCCATTAGCTGCACCACACTTTCGATCGGGACATAATGCACTTTTTATAGCACGTTGAGGAGAGGAACTCACGCGTAAGACTTCAAATTTCGAAGTCCGACGGCCTCGAGCCTCAAGACATACGGAACTCCATTGATATAGATCAGAGGCTCCTCTCTGCAAATCAAGCAAAGCCGCGAATACTTTTACTTTGCATCTATAGAGCAAGCAGCGAATACTTTTAGTTTGCATCTGTAGAGCACATGGAGTGTCGTTTTGGATTTATACCGGAGATTGATCCAAGTTAGCCGCTCAGCATTTTTGAACTTTTTCCTCACGTCCTCAATCACTCGCTCAATGCCTTCTTGAGTGGGCTGCAACAAGCCAAACAAAGCCACATTGAGAACCTTACTGAAATTCAAACATCCCAGAATCACTCCATCATCTTGATGAAACTGAGTCGGCCATTGGTTGCTTTTCAAAATCAACCCCACCCTCAAAGTGATCCCACGACATGTCTTCAAAAGGCCAGGGTGAGGTTTTGGTTCAGCATATAAATTAACCTTATTAAGCCCTGACAGGGACTTGCTTGAAGTGAACGCACATCAACTACATGATGGGCCCATTCAGTCCCGACCACTTCACCACCAGCACGTTCCAGCTCATTGAAGTTAAGTTTCATGGCTGCCGTGGTGGCCAACGTTCCCACATTGCTTTTAGAGAGCGCTGTAAGATCGTGCAAAGGAGCGAAAATGTATTGCCGAGAAGTACGCCTAAGTCGAAGTATCATATTCAAGATTTCACTCCTAGTCTACAAAACAAGGAAATCATAGTTCAGCGTTTGGACCTGCCCTACCCAGGAAATAAAATACAACTTTGGGACTGACTTTAAGCCAAGGAGAGAATGTGTCTGAAAAGCTCATGGGGGGTTCATTGCAATAGCCTGCGAATGCAATCAAGAAGAAGTATCTTTCCAAGCCTGAAAGTGCCTTCCGTAGATAATGGTTGCCCGTTGTTTCATCAGACACCGCCGAGGACTGATCGGTGGTAGCAGTGATGGCGAATTTGATGCGATCCTCTAGAATTTCATCTCTCAGGTTAACCTATAAAAACACCAATTTTTCACATTAGCCCTGAGGAAGTCCTTCTCATCAATTGGTGGATGCGAAGCACCAATAAGTAGATGGTAACTAAGGCTTACAACATCGTCACCTGTTCTGACGATCCTCTTGATGAGCTCACAGTTTCACTCCGCATTCGGTATCATGAAGAGAAAAGAAAGAAACTCAACAATGATCAACTACCATATCCACCAAATCCTTTTCTAAGTTTCCACGATCCAGGATGGAGACTAGAGACAAAACAATATCAAACTCTCCCGATATGCCCTTTCTATTGTACAATCACGAGCTATGAGCAGATGATCAACTTGACAGGTGGGACGGTGTAAAATCATAAAAAGACTCGCCTTAGATTCTCCAGGAGATTTGGATGAGTGGTGAGTAATTCCATTACAGAGTGTTGGCTGGCCGTGGGCAAAGCTAAGAAGGAAAATGCCGTGATGCCATCTTTAATTGAGTTGTCCGGGTACAACAGACGTGTAACAGTATGATGACCTACAACGCTGTAACAGCTGCATTAACCTCAGCAAGCTTTTAGTCCTGACCTGCTGTTCACCAAGTATTGTGAGAGCCTTGATCGCCTTAAACCCCGGACTGAAGTGTTCGCCTTCGTGAGAAGACATAGAATTATCTGGATCAGTCATCACAGGAGCCTGAGCGCTTTCCAATCTGAATAGGTCCTCTCCACCCTCTTTGATCACCTGTCTGCGGCGCATGATTATTGCGGCGGCCATAGCAAAAGTAGTGCGGACAAGACCCATTCCACAATTAAAAATTAAATTGGTGGATGTGGGTATGGTCCGAAGTATAGAAACATATCGATCAAGATAAGAGTCTTCAGGGGCTTGGTCATTTGCTATTGGGATCCTGTAATACTTTAGGCAAAATATATACGGTTTGGAGATCAATGCGAACAATCCAGCAAGTCTTCAGTCTATGAGGATCATGCACGAGAAGAGAAGGGCATTTACTTCAAGTTTATAACCCTCAGATTTGACTCCCTCCCACATCTCTCGGGTCGTTTTCACGTCGTCAGCTGTAATCCAAGTAGGTAAAATATCACCTTCGACTGAGAGATATACAAGACTCAGCCAAATCTATTCGTAGGCCATGAAGAGTTTGAAATGAGTGCTGATAAGGGTCTTACCTGTTTCATCGTGAACTAAAACTAGGCCGCCGTATTTCTGAGATTCTTTGATAATGTCTAACTTCAATCTGTAAAAATAGAAGATAAAGTCCATAAAATGTATGAGGTTCACAGCCCCATCACATGTTTAATTCTTCGGGAAGTGGGCGGGCTGAGGAAATGGATAGTGGCCAGTTGAAGATTCAACAATCACCTCAATTCGATAGCTTCGATGTTGTCAGCATTTTCACTGCTAGTGACGCATTGAGTAGGTTTCACCGAATCCCGCAAAACAAATGGCCTGGCAGACATGTAAATTACAGGTTCTTCTCGGGTACCTTTATTTAATAGAATAATTCAACAAATGGGGTGTTGGACAAATAGAGTGATCGAGAGAAGTCAACAGGTTGGTGATTCGCAGAAAACATGTAATTGATTTCATTATCTATCACTCACAGAACCAGACGGAGTTTCTTCTCCCAGCGGGGTGCGACTTGAGGAAGGCCAAGACGGTTTTGATTCCGGCTAAAGTGGGTTGGGCAGTCTGAGAGTCAAAATAGATTAAAATAACCTTTTAGTGAACATGTGCTTCTGGAAGGCATCTGAAAAATGCGAGCAAAGGTCCTAGATGTATTGTCGACAACGAGGATAAAACAAATTCTGAATGACGTACTCCAAAGATGTTGTATGAAGCCGATCGAAAGTTTGGAGCGCCCTGTAAATGATGAGTCAGGGACTGGGCTCGACCTGTGAAGAAAGTAATCTATTTCAGTTACCCAAATAAAATCTCAATAGACCGAGCGAAAATAGTTGCGAGTGAAACCTATCGATACCAGAAGCAAAATAGTCGGTTTTGAGCAGCGATCCTCGGCTAAGAACTGAGCCCTGGCGAGACTTGACGACACCGTGAGCAAGATTATGGAAGTGTACCCGATCGGGTGTGGCATTATTAGTAAATGAGTGATCGTGAGGGAAGCCTGAACGGTGATCAAGGGTTTGATGTGACTGGGGTAATTGGTGCGATCCGAGATGACTGATTGAGGCACGAGAAGAAGAAAATCTTGGATGGTGGCTCCTGGTGTCGTGAACTACCGGAGGGATGGAGCCTGAGGGCCGAGAGTTCTTCCCGGTCGATTGTGTCAGTGGCTTCATAGGAACTGACCCAGGAGGGTCTGCCATCGTTATATGCCTGTCAAGAGGTCCTTCGTTGTAAGTCTGTCAGGATATCCTCTCACGATGTCTTCAAGATCGGTCGAGCAGCGGGCCAAGCTTTCCAGGCGATGGTTCTGGCACTGACTTTAACGGGTAATCTGAATCACACGATGAGGGTGTGAGTGTGTGTTCCAAGCTCAAGGAGCAAGACTGAGAGAGGAGTGGAATAGACTGCTTACCTGTGTGTTACTGCTCGAGAAGGATGGTCAGCAGGCGATTCATTCAGGAGTGGTAATACCCTGGGGTGCACAATGACGTCATCCTGGCACCCGTGAGCGGTCTTATTTCGAGTAGCCTGTTCTTCGGGTGTTTCCCACGGTCTTCGTTAGTATAGAGGTCAGTATACCCGCTTGTCACGCGGGTGACCCGGGTTCAATTCCCGGACGGAGAGGAACAGGCTGGGCAATTGCCAGCTCCAGCAGTTTTGCTCTGACTTTTGTTGCATTCCAGTAAGCATCATTGTACATCAAGCCAGGACAGAACTTTGCCTTGAAACTTTTTGGGGGATAACATCTACCACTTGAAGATGTGGATATGACTACAGGATCATTGTGTATAAGTGTGCATTCCTCAGGTGTTCTGGTACTCAATTTTTGACTGTTGGCAACTGTGTTACACTGCTCAAATTTAGTCTATCTTTTTTAATGTTGCATGACACATGTAATATTTTATGCAATTGGCAGATTGCTAAGGGTGCAATAATGTTGAGTGATAGAGGCATAATAATCAGGTGTTTGTGGTGGGGGCATTGTGATGTATGACTTGGTTTGCCAAACACACAAACATTAAAACTAAAAAAAAGAAACCGTAACATTATGTGTCATATGACACTCCAAAACATGGACTTATTTAAATTTTTTAACACCCCAAACTCCACATGGGATGTGATGAGGCTTCTGTGATGCACTTATTGGCTCAGAGACATCACTGCCCAATGTTACTTTCATCCCATCTCATTCCCCACCCCCACCAATTCTCATCCCAGCCAGCCACAATCCTGGCTTTTCCCTCATCAATTGTCCTCCACTCCCCAATTCAGGCGTCTCCCTCTGCTATGATTTGGTTATACCACATTCAGAGCCAAAAAAAAAGGAAAAAAGTGATGTCGTCAGTAATTTTTGCATAAGATTTGTTGATTGTCAGAAAGTGTTACGTGATAAGGATATGTTTAGCTTCTCTTTGATTAAGCACTTAATTCATTGGGCAGAATCTATTTGAAATATAATGGGTGGGTGGGAATTTTTCCTAAAGTAATACAAAAGGAACCAGTCAATAATTTTGAATTTTCATTGATTGAAAGCGGGAAATCCTCACAGGATGAAAATATATTTAATAGCTTAGACACAATTAGAAACCAGTCAATTACTAAAAAAATCAACTTCTTCATTAACAGTTGTAAGAGGTTATCGTTGAAGGACAAAGATGTTTGAAAAAAGTTTGATTTTTCAAATACCATCAATTACATAATGGTAGATTTGGCCATATTTGATACCTCCTAATCTTCCTTCAATTCCAAATCTGTTTTGTTTGGGGAACACTGGTTTAGAATATAATAATGATTATTAGGGGGTTTCAAATATGACCAAACCTACCATTATGTAATTGACAGGTTTTGAAAACTCCACCCTTTTTAAAGAAAAACTTGTTCCTCACCAATAAGCTCTTACAATCCATTAATGAAGAAATCAATTTTTCAATAATTGACTGGTTTCTAATTGTGGATTTGTTATATTTGATATCCCATAATTTTAGGAATGTAAATTTTCACAAATTAGGAAAAAAACAATCAGTGAATATATGGCATTGATTGAGGGTGAGTTAAATCAAAATTATGAAAGATTGTATCATATCCATTTGCACCAAAACATCTTTTCTTGTGGAATTGAATGTAAGAGTTCCAAAGCATGGAAAGCTCTTTTGTATGTGTATAGAGGAATATCTCATACTTTTGAAATATTTAATTATTGTGGAAAACACCAACATATGTAGAGTCAATAAAATACTACCATTTCTGAATTGAAATCCTACATAAATTTGGCTTTATTCAGCATAATTTCATAGCTAAAAAGCATTGAATATTATTTTATACACATATAAAATATCCTTCCATGCTTTTGAACTAGAAAATTATGTAAGATAACACCCAAAATATGTAGGATCAGAAGTAAAATACACCCATTTGTTGAGTGAGTTTTTCCTACTTTGTGTGAGTTTTCACATGAAAAACAATCATCATTATTCTTCAAATCATTTCTTCACAAAGGAAACAGATTGGAATTAAAAATAAGATTAACTAATTTTTTTTTGTGTGAAATTGTTGAAATTTTATAAAATAGTTGACTGATTCATCTTCCATACTTGATGCAAAATTCCACCCCACAATGCATATCATTATGGTTCAAACAAATGCTCTTCCAATTGATTAATTAATAATTCAATGAGAAGCTGCACATATCTTGATCATTTAAAATTATCTCACCATCAATCAATGTCAACCAAAATTTATTCAGTATTTCAATCCTTCCTACTTGAGATAAACATGACTCAAATAACACTTATTGCTAGTTGAAGTCTATGTATCTTCCAATCCAGCAGAGATATATTGAAGGTGGTTCCAGTGGGTGAATGTGGGTAATTTTTTCTGTGGATTCCATTTTGGAGGTGAGTTTTGTTGTATCTTGGCTGTTTGTTGAATAAAGTCTAATTTTTTTTTTTTTGAAATTTTCCACTTGAAACACAGGATAATAGACCACAATAGTGCTCTCTTCTCCACTCCAATCACTTCATTCAAATTTTCCTTTTCCTCTACCAAGCCTCACAAACAGTCTACCATGAAAAATTACAATGCTGACTTTGGGAGCAGTCAGGCTTCTGCAGACATAATTTTCCTTGCTCTTGTCAATTAGCTGCTGCTGCATGCTTCAATCTGCGGAAAAGAAATCCCTAGTGTTCCTGGAATGCCCAGTGTTGCCCTTTGCTCTCTATTCCCTGAAAAATGGAAAATGGAGCTTTGGAGTGTCATCATCATCATCAACTGTTTCTACCATGTTCTAACCATGTAATTCAAAACCCTACGGAAAAAAATCTTTGGAACAAGGCCACTGTACTGGGGCTAAGGTGGATAGTCACTCAAGTCCAGTCAAATGAGGAACCTCTTGGTCCAGATTCCAGTAATGGTCATCTCTTTTGCAACAAAGGACTACATGCTGGTCGCCTTGAAAGATAATCAGCAATCCCCCAACCTTGACCACAATCAGCTTCCTGAGATACACACTTTTCTACTGAGGTTGATCAACATGAAACCTAAAGGTTTTTTCCCAATTTGGTGGGAAAACAATCAAGCTTGTGTCACCAACAGGGTGGACTATGTGGTAGTACACAATGTTACTCTCAGCAGATTCCAGGAAAAGTCTGCATTCACTATATCTCACTCCTGGTATCCGCTCTATGATGTGCTGACACCACAACATGGTTATTCTGGGCTTGCTCTTGTGTGCAATTAAAGAGGAAAGTAAAGATGAGGCAAGTTCATATCCAATGGAGTGAGGGGGACAAGGAATGGAGCATGTGTCAACCATACCTCCTCCAATGACAAGCCTGTTCAACAGTGGGTGGGGGCATGTCATGGTTGGCATCCAACTGCCAGTAAGACAAGATTTTTGAGACATAAAGAGGAAGGTAAAGAAGGGCTGGGACTTGATGATTAAATTCAATAAATTGAGTTCTCTACAATCTACATCCATCCATGGAAGAAGCACGAAGACAATTCTCGTATTTTGCTCTCAAAGGAAGGACAGAGCAAAGGGGGATGCTAAGTAATGAAAGGTGAGTTCCACCGTATCCAGTGTCCACCACGCAAGTACAAATTGCCCACGAACTTTAAAGCGCTACACATGAAATTTGAAAAAAAAAAAAAAAGACAAAAGCCGATGGAA
>SMGU01003690.1:0-21237 GCA_004348175.1 Puccinia novopanici
AGCTGCACTGGTCGAGGCACGAGTGGTGATGCCGGTCGGAGAGCGTTGGACAGGCATGACGGAGAAGGGATAGGAATGAAGGTGAAGAAAGAAACAGCAGCAGCAGTAAAGCAGGAAGAAGTGTACAGCAGAATGACAGCAGACAGAAGACAGCAGACAGGAAACAGCAGACAGAAGATAGTAGACAGCAAAAAGAAAGAAAACGATGGTTCGATCTAATACGCAAAGAAAACTAGCTTCATAAAACGGTGTAATGGACGTAAGTTCGAAGAAAAAGTTATAGCGAGAGGGTGCTCATAACCTAAAGAAGCTAGAAATGGAGAATGTATTGCGATAGTTTTGAAAAGGAAGAAAAACAAGGTGTATTTATATAAGGTGATTATGTAAATACATGAGAAGAAAATGTCGAGTCGAGAAAGAAGGTCTTTGACGTAATGCCAAGGAAAGTCACACGTGTTCGTGGTCAGACTTTCTTGGCCGACTGGAGTTTATGCTCCAACACCCCCCCACTCGACGAGACCATACCCTGTACAGTATTTCGTTGGAACTCGTGAATGATGGGTGTGAGGTTCTTAGTAAGGATATCGGCGAATTGGAGTTTCGTGCCGACCCAAGAGACTTCAATTTGTTCCCGAAAGAAGGCTTGGTTTGTAACATAGAATTCGCGGTCAGTGTGGCGCGTGCGTTTATTTGAGGCATCATCCGTACAGATCTTGACAGCCGCTTGATTGTCGCAGAACAATTTCGCCTTAGTCTCGATACTAGTAATGTCCGTTAATAAATGGTGGATCCATAGTAATTGTCTTGTGGCATGGCCGAGTGCCATGTATTCGGCGTGGGCCGTAGAGGAAGCAATAGTGGCCAGGCGTCGCGAGATCCAAAGAATAGGACAGCCGTGGAAAAAGATGATTAGTCCGTAAGTCGAGCG
The DNA here is from genome assembly GCA_004348175.1 of Puccinia novopanici. NCBI lineage: Eukaryota > Fungi > Basidiomycota > Pucciniomycetes > Pucciniales > Pucciniaceae > Puccinia > Puccinia novopanici. The sequence goes on from SMGU01003690.1 coordinate 929, forward strand.
TGAAAACTCGCCTCCCCAGTTGGCGTCAGCAAAACAGCATAAACGTGGGGCTAGTTTGTTGGGACGGAGAAGTAAAGGTTGGTCTTTGGTATTGGCAATGTAGTTGAGAAGGTGTCGGATACATTTCCAGTGGTCTTCAGAGGGAGCCTTTGAGAACCTAGCAAGAAAATTGACGGCGAAGGTGATGTCTGGCCGGGAACCGGAAGACAGATAGCTAAGCGACCCGACAATGGAAAGGTACTCGGATGGGTGTGTGCCAGGTCCGTCAGAAAGCGTGAGGGGCAGGGATGTGGTAGGAAGAGGAGTTTTACTGAGTGTTACTCCATCCCAGTGGTCGCGTAATACTTTGTCGATGAGTTTAGGCTGTCAAAGGATGAAGCCGGAGGAGTCCCTGGTAACATTGAGGCCGACGATGTCCGAAAGCGAGGTAGACCACTTAATCTGGAGGGAAGAAGCAAGGGAATGTTCTAGTTGGCGGAGAATAGCATCGGAAGGCGCAGTAACAATGCCGTCATCGACGTGTATCCAAATGTTATGGTTGCCGGCGGAGTGTTTCAGGATATAGATACTATTGTCGTATTGGGAACAGGAGTAGCCAAGCTTGGTAAGTGTAGCAGAGAGATGTTGCCACCAGCATCGAGCTGCTTGGCGGGTGCCGCAAAGAGCCTTTTTTAGGCGACATGCGTGTCCATGTGGGACGGGAAGGCCTTCAGGGGCTTGAACCCAAACTTCTTCATCGATTGGCGAGTTGAGGTATGCAGCGACAAAATCGAAAGTGTGAACAGGCCAGTTTTCCGAGGCGGCCACAGATAGGATGAGCCTCATAGATACGAACGTGGCGGTTGGGGCGAACGTGCCATGAAAGTGTTCACCAGGAATCTGTGTGAATCCTTTAGCGACATAACAAGCCTTATAGCGTTCGACTTGTCCGAGGGAGTTGGTTTTGAGAGCAAAAACCCATTTGGCAGCGAGTATACGACAGCCAGACGGAACAAGCAACACCTCCCAGACTTCTAAACGACGTAGGTTGGCCAGTTCCTCTTGAACAGCACGGAGCCAGGCGTCAGCCGCAGGGAGCTTCAGAGCTTGTTTATAGGTGGTGTGAACGGTGGAGTCAACGATCGGTGGGGTAGTAGAGGAAAGAGCATCAACGAGAGAGTCCTGGTGTTGAACGGTGAGTTCATCAGCAAAATTGCCAAGTTGCAACGAGAAAGCGTGAATAGGGGAGGAAGGGGCGGGGCAATGAGGAACAGGGAAATGAGGAAAGACAGCGATGGCGGAACGAAGGAAGGAATTGGTGGAAGGGACCCAAAAATCCCCAGCCTTTGGATTCAGGAAGATAGGAAACGACATGTGCTTTAACAGCACGTTCATCGAGCTTTCGGCGTTTTTCCGACGGAATGTGGACAAAAGCAAGGCTGCCAAAAGGTCGGAGGCGATCCAGTTGGGGCGGAATTCCAAAAAGGCGTTCATAAGGAGTGATATCGCCGCTGACTTTGTTAGGCAGTCGGTTCAGTGTATAGCAAGCCCATAAGAAGGCCAGACCCCAAAAGGTTTTAGGGAGGCCACTATCAAGGAGAATAGTGCGACCCATGGCTTGCAGGGTGCGATTGAAGCGTTCGATGGACCCATTCTGAAAATGGTGATAGGCAATGGCACGTTCGGCGATAATTCCTTTGGAATGTAGGAAATACAACAGAGTTTGGTTGTTAAATTCGCCACCATTGTCGGAGCGGAGGATTTTCAGACGGCGAGACGTCTGAGTCTCCAGGCGACGAATGATCTCAAGGAGCTTGGGGGTAGCATCACTTTTGCGCTCCAGGATAGCTACCTCGGCATAGGCGGTGCCTAGGTCGCGGACAGTTAGGGCATAAAGCCCGGTGCCCATAGCGGCGACCTCAAAAGGTCCGACAAGGTCGACAGCGAGTGCCTCCAGAGGAGAGAACACCCGCTGATCAGAGGAGAGAGAGGGCTGGTTGAGGCTCTTGGAAACCAAGCAAGCCGAGCACTTGACATCACCGGGGGGGAGGGAAACAGGAAGACCTAGGCCTACTTTCATGGCTACAAGGCGTCTCAGGAGCCGGAGATTGGCATGTCCAAAACGGCGGTGAAAGTGCAGGAGGGTAGTTTCATCTGCGGTGAGAGACACTTCTGGCTGGGGCACCGGAGGCAAATCAGGGACAGAAAATGCGAACGGCATGGATTGCAAGGCAGGCACAGCAGCAGCGGCGGAAACAGTAGGAAAGTGTCCAGATGCACGGGCAGGAATGGGAGATGGGGAAGGGGAAGAGGATACAACGGGTACAGAACGAACAGGAGACGGTAGGAGCCACTTCCGGGAAGGGAGATGGAGAAAAGATTCAACCCAGAGCGTAGGGCCACGAAAGATGCAAAAACAGTCACACGTAGAGTCGTAAGAAAAGGAGAAACCAGCAAGGCGTAGAGCTACTGGCGAAATGAGGGTCTGTATGGCATCAGCACAGTATAGAACGTTATGCAGGGCTATAGGCGGAGACGTCGCCCCAGGAAAAATCAGCGATCCCTTGGCTGTGATGAAACGGGGGGGTCCATCAGTGGCTACGCGTAACGGAATGGGAGAGGAAAGGACTGTAAAGTCATGCAAAGCTGACCTATCACCAGTCATATGGTGAGTGGCGCCGGTGTCTAGCAGCGGTTGGTAATGGAAAGCAGCGGGTCGGTGGCGGAGGGAGTGATGAACGAGGCGTCGACTGGCAGTGAATTGGTAGTGGGATCGGAAAGGTCCATGGTCGAAAAAGCAGGGTTGACGGGAGTGCCAGGGTCGGCTGCGTGGGCCGAGGGGCAGGCGTGTGCAGGAGGACCAGCAGTAGGGTAATTTGGGCAGTAGGAGTCGGCGGGGCGAAGGGGGGGGGTTGCATAAGAAGGGGGAAAACGAGGGACGAGGGCGGATAAATTGGCTGGTAGACGGGGTGTGTAGGACCTAGATTAGAGGGACGAGCAGGACATGTGCATGTGGAGGGGACGGGAGGGGGCAGGAACATGACACTGAGAAACGAAATGGTTGGGAGACCCACATCGATAACAAGAGTGTGCAGGAGCAGGAGGGGTGCGGAAGTTGGTAGGCCTGGCAGCCAACGCGTAGACATTGTCTTGGTGGGATTCTATGGACAGGGATCGGGGTGTAGTATTGGTAGGAGTTGCGGTGAACGCGGCAGGAGGGTTTCTCTAGTCCGGTTGGCATCACGAGCGCGGACCTTGGCTTGGCAGTCAGCGAGTAGGTGGAGAACATCCCGAAAGGGCAGAGCCTGGAAATCCCGCCAGGAGAGTTCCTGGTCTACACGCTGGTCAAGTTCCATGCGGAGGGCGGATCCATGGGGAATAGATGTCTGGAGTAACATTGACATAACAGAGTCTGAGTTGAATTCTACACCGGAATCAAGAAGGTCGGCCAAACGGTTTTGGTAAGAGGACGCAAGTGAGTTGACAATGGTGTCTTTGTTGCAGGGAATGTGTAGGAGGTCGGTCCATTGGTTAAGTTGAATAGCACGACTGTTCGTTCTAAAACGGTCAAGGAGGTGCGTCATCATGTCATGACTGGAGTGGCAGTCAAACAGGTCATCTTTGATGGATCCGTGGAGGGAGCTGAGGAGAATGACGCGGGCAAGGCGTTCAACGGGTTTGGTAGAGTGATCCTGACTGTAGAAGTCTGGGTCGTTGTAGGCCAGAAGCGCGAACTCGTTGATCTCGCGGAGCCAGTAACGAAAATTGGAGCCATCAGGTTGAAGGCGTGATTCTGCAGGGAAGCGGTTCGCAGCGTCGCATAGAAGGAGGATTGAAAATGCGGGTCATCCGCCAAACGATCCACGTTTGCTCGAGCAACAGCAGGGGGGCAGAAGATGTGGGAGGGGCAGGTAAAGCTCGAAAGCCGGAGATAGTTTGTTCACCGGCATTGTCGGAGGAGGAAGATGTGCTTCGAGCTGGGTGCTTACCAGCAGCTGCACTGGTCGAGGCACAAGTAGTGATACCGGTTGGGGATCGTTGGACTGGCATGTTTGGACGAAGTATACAGAGGAAAAAAACAAAAGAGAAGAAAAAAAAGGAAAAAATAACAGGAAGCAGCAGCAGATTTGTAGAAGGAAACAGCAGCAGAGGACGGATAGAAAACAGCAGACAGCAGACAGCAGTAGAGGTGAAAAAAACTAGCTTTGAAAAACGGCTGAGAAAAAAGTTTATTTGTTTTTAAAAAAAGGTGTTTATAGCGAGAGGGTGCTCATAACCTAAAGAAGCTAGAAATTGAGAATGAATTGCGATAATAGAAAAAGGAAGAAAAACAAGGTGTATTTATATAGTATGATTATGTAAATACATGAGAAGAAAATGTCAAGTCGAGAAAGGGAGTCCTTGACGTAATGCCATGGAAAGTCTCACGTGTTCGCAAATAGCCTGGTTCACATAGGGATCCCATCAGCAAAACTCAAACAAGGTTTAGAAATTGCATCAGTAGCCTATAGCATTTTCCTGTCTCACACAGTGCATGCTATAATCCTGCTATATCCCCCTGCCCTGGAGACTGGGGGGCTGGGAGTTGAAGTCATCCTCAAAACCAATCATATAGAGGAAAAAATGGGTGCAGGACTTGCTGTCATTGGTTAGTTCATGCATTCTTGTTGGAGGGATGGATGGATGGTGAAGCAAGTGATCAAAGCCTGGGGGGATAAAATGGGTCATACTATGTGAACAGGGCTGCTGATGGATTGCTGAAATGAGGTTTATAGCTTGCTGATGTACAACCCAACAGGTGCTAAAATTTTGCAATGTGAACTGGGCAAATAAGGATGGTTCACATAGGGGAATTTTAAGCTTGCTGATTTTATAAATCTTCCCCTGCCAAGTTAGCTGGTGCATTGGGTTATAGCTTATGCACTTTTTGCTGATTTATAGCCTATGTGAGCTGTGCTAATACATTCATTCCAGAGAGAGAGCAACCCACACTAAAATAGCTTGGATCATCAAGTACACACATATTTTCAGAATACTTAGTCATTCATCAAATGCATTCAACACACTGGACAGGCCAAAACCACCACTTTACTTGAATCAACCAAACTTGCCCCATCATCTTCCTCTTCTTCTTTTTCCTGGTCTCAACCTTAGCTGGGTGTGCAGCAGAAAACCAAGTTTTGTTTTTGTACCAGCTTGAATTCTTAATCTGGACTGTGCCACCAGAAAAAAAATGTTTTCCGCAGAGAGCTAGCAGCCATGGGGACTGGTAACATGTTTCCATCCATTAAGAAAAGGTATGGCACCCCCTCTCCAGAAAAAATGTGTTGGAAAAGTTCTCCTTAAGTGTGAAGGATGATGACAGGACATGTGTGCATCTTCATTACACAGCTTAAATACATAAAACAATACCACGACGGCCAGCAGGGTATGATAGAGGTTCTAAAAATCCCGACACGTAATTCACTTTCTTTGCAACTACTCGCATGCTTTATGCTGACTCTTTGCACCACTTTATTTCTCAGTTAGTAAGGACAAAAATAGCACATTGAAAAGCAAGACTCGGAAACATTCTACATGAGATAAGAATTATTTATGTCGGGAGGAGAAATCAAGAGCCTTTATAGATAGCCAGATGAGAAGATTCGACGATAGTTTGCTCCCCGGTTTCCAACTGAACCATCCAGTCAGAGGCATCTCTACTAATAGTGGTTGCGCGTTTAGTTCGATAGATTCCTTGCAAGATGACCACTGGATCACCTGGAGCGCGAGGCGGAACGGGCTCGAGAAATTCAATTGGGACGGGTGGGATGCGGGCAGTGGACGATAAGGACTTGACGTTGTAAGGCGTGTTTCTGGCCGTGCTAGCGGCTCCAAGAACAACCACGTGTTCGTCGTCGTTTCGAGATCCGTTGAACGGTGGGCCATCCCTGGGACGAATAATAACGACCTCAATCCCAGGAACCGGCCAGCTCTCTGGCAGCCGCATGTGTGAGATTCCCATGAGCGCTGACGGATGTTGATTGGCCAGTCCTCCGCCTGGCGTTGCAGCAGTGTAAGGCGTGGCGGCACTGGTACCATGATTATAAGGCCCAGCTGGACTGGGAGCAGTAAAATTGGGATTCGAGGTGTAGGGTGTAGGCGCAGAGCCGTAAGCCCCTGGAGTAGGAGCAGAACCGTATGCAGCTGGGGTAGGAGCGGAGCCGTATGCTACGGGCGTGGGTGCCGAATATGCCGCTGGGGTCGGCGCATTTCCATATCCCACAGGCGTCGGGGCGGCACCGTATGGCGCGGGTGTTGGAGCGCCAGCATATGGGGTTAAGCCTCCTCCCGGAGTTGGCGCATTGGGGTAGGTGCTATGTTCCCACTTCGTCCACCGTAGGCTGTTGGTGTTGGGGCGGCAGCAAATGGTGTGATTCCTGCAGGGTTCCCCAACTTGACATCGAACCTTCCTCGCGCCTTTCGGATCGATCACCTCTGGTGAGATTTGATGAACCACCAGGCGTAGGAGCCGGCCTGTCGATTCTTGGGGTAGGTACGTGAGCTGGTGTACGAGATCCCCAGGGGTCATGAGGGGTGCCAATATCGGTTCGCTGAGCTGGGGTTGGGGCTGAACTGTTGTAAGACTGCTCGGCTGCGTCCCAGACGTTGGTCGACCCATATCCTGACGCGATTGCCGTCTTCGAGCCTGGATCCCAAGCCCCTGAGGGACTGTAAGCTGGAGTTCGACCGCCATCCGCGTACGGATTTGAAGTTCGGCCACCATCACCGGGTATGATGTACGAGAGCCGTCTGCGTATGGGTTTGAAGTTCGACTTCCATTTGCCCCCCAGGCGGGAGTCGCACCACCAATCCCACTATGGACAGATTGGCCACCATAGCGTACGGAATTGCTGCCCGTGGGTCCCCCATAAGAAGATCTGCTACCGTTGCTTGATCCAAACCCACCAGGCCGGCCAGAATTATTGAAGTTTTCCCGAGCCAAATCTGCCAACGGGTGAACTTTGCCATCGCGACTGCATCAAACAGAGCACAATTTTTATCAATCGACATGGACGGGAAAGGAAAGGCAGAGATGGCGAATGAATGCAATCACCCTTTGGCACCGAGTTTCGTCTTTTCGATGGTAAGGGTTTTGTTGTTGGTGTGCAGTTCCACTCTCGCGAGCAATCCATTAATATCCTTTATGATCCCTTGTAAGCCCTTGTTAGGACCTTTGATAATGTAGCACAACTTGCCGATGTCTTCATCTCGCTTAAATCGCTGACCTAGGCCGGCTGCGACTACGGGACCTCCGACGGGGGGCCGGTTCGCCATTTCAGGATTCATCTTGGTCAAGTCTAACAGGGCTGGATCTTTCTTGGAGCCTTTGGGGGCTACTGACACCAAGTTGCGGGCATTTGTCACAAACACCCCTCCGTTTTCGGTGGTGTCGTGACTGTGAAGAAACGCGTACATAGATCGATAGATATGTAGAACTCGACCTCGGCGCCCATCGGTTCGACCCTGAGAAACCACAAAGATGGTTATTCGAGATTGAGCAAGAGAGGGCACGTAGGAAACTACTCACTCCAACGGATTTTTCTTTCATCTGATCATTCACCGCAATCTCATACCCATCAGCGTCGGTGGCGATTGCATACTTCGAGTCTTTCTTGGCGCTAATTTGATTTGGCTTGACACTGCGAACATTGCCGTTCTGGTCGATAACTTTAAAGGTATTACGCTCAATTTTGAAGATAACACCAGTTGTTTGCGGGCTACGTTGTTGAAAACAAAAAATCAGTTAGCTTGATAAGTTGAATACCTATTGGAAAGGAATCTAGGATTCTTAAGTCAGATGAGAACAAACTCCAATTGCACCAAGTCGTATAATTCAAATTGACCAAATGTGTTAGCGCTACTACCAACTTCAGCCGCGACGCGAAGATCTCTCGCAAATGCCTCCACCTCTTTACAGCTTAGATCACTGAGGAACGTGACAACCTCCTCCCGTACACGAATGACTAAACCAGTTTCATCCGTGTTTTGACCAGCCATGACTTTGACGTGATCCCCAGGTTTAAAGCTTTTGCGGAGTGAATTGGCCGGTATTTCAATCTCAGTGCCCTTCAGCTCTGGGTGTGCTAGTGGATCAGGTTTTATCTTGGCAACTTCATTCTCTATCGAATTGACGGTTCCTTGAATGCCCTTCTGATCACCTTCAAAGACTTCGATGTGGTCCCCGGGTTGTAAGACAGTAATACCCGCTTTCCTCGAGAGCTCGGCAATCTGAGAAAAATCCAAAGTTCGACTCGGATCACTCTCTGAGGGATCGCCAAGAAACTTGGCAATCTCATCAATCCTGGGGTTGACATCAACCACTTCCAACGCGGAGATCTTCAAATCTTTCTCGATGTAGCCCTCTTTGAATAAATCGCCATGGAAAGTATATCCACCTTTGCTGGATCGAATGACATCGCTATGTTTGTAAGCTTTCCTAACTTCCTCGGCATTGAACAGTTTTTGTGGCGGCCGAAACGCGATTCCGCCGCTGGTGGTGCTGCCTTTCTTGCGTTTTTTGCCGTCTGAACCAACCTTCATGCCATCCTCCTTAGGATTCAAGTCGATTCGAGGAACGAACCTCAACCCAACTTCGTCTCCGTTTTCAAGGACTTCGAGAACTTGAGCCAAATCGCCGCTATATTTTCCTCGTTTGATTCTCACCCATCCTCCTGGCACGATTGGTGTTTCACGCTTCTTGGTACGTAGTAGGTCAGGCATCTCATCCACCGGGACCATTCGGAATTCGGATTTGTAAACCCCGACAAAACCTTGAATGGCTTCCCTAACATCAACTTCCAGGCGAGCTTCAACATAGATGTAACCTTTGAGGGAATCGCGATAGAACGCAGATATAATTCTTAATTCTTGCGGGGTTCTGTAATGGACCTCGCACTTTCGAAACAAAGCTGCCACGATATCTTTTTCACGCCCAGGCTATCGATAACTGGATGTCAGCAGGCTCTCATCTGATTAGAGCGTATATTGCGTGGATTGATAGGAAACCAGCTGACCTTGCATTTGACTGCCCATATACTTGGGTCCTGATCAGTAGGCATCAACAAGTTTTTAGGAATATGCTCGCCCAAGTCACGTGCCGCCGCTCGCGATTGTCGTCCGTATTTTTCCCGAAAGCTAGGGTTTGAGAAGTTTGGAAGGTTCAACGATTCATTTTATTTTTGCTTAGCCAGGATAAGTAAGGGCTGACTCTTGTGCGATTTGGCCCAGATCAGCGTCCTCCCTGACCTGCCGAGTCATGTCCAGTCCCCGGTGCCCGCATCTAGGTCATCTCCAGTGATGTCTCGCAATAAGTTTCTTCTGGAAGACCGATCGGCTTCAGGGATTTCGCTCCGATCAATGAAATCCTAGGCGGGGTGCAGAGAGTCGAAGCAGTGGGATGTCAAAGCGGTGTCTTTGATTTCCAAGAGGAAGTGCTTTACTCACGTCTTCCGGACCACCCAAGCCGTCTTCTTCTTCTTCCTCTTCTTCCTCTTCATCATCGACATCAGCGAGATCGTCGATATATCTGTTTCGCGTCCTTTTACGCCGTTTCTACCGGGTGCAACGATTAAGTCTTTCAGAACATCTAAGCAGGTGGTAACGATAACTTCATACCCGGGCTTTGCCTCTACCGTCCTCTTCCTGTTGAGAAATGTGCGACATGTCAGTCAGAATCTCCAATATGAGACAATCGATCCAAAAAACCACCTGACCTCATCTTCGTCTTCATCATCTTCGTCATCCTCTTCATCCTCGTCTTCGTACTCTTCTTCATTCTCTTCGAGTTGTGCTTCCTTGGAATGCCCCGCGCTGCGATGATCCTTTTCAGTCCCGAATATGGCTTCTTCGTCGTCTTGTACGGTCGACATTCTGAGTTCGGATAACGAAAAGTGTCAAGTGGTTTGGATCGATCACTGTGAAGTGTGAGGAAAGTCGCAGTGGTTGCCTTATCGGGGTGGCGGGCACGGGTAACCCGCGATTCGGGTATCAGCCAATTCAAATCACGAGTTGAAAGTTTGAATAGACGACACCCAACCCATACAAAACCCTTGAAGAGAACAACCATGTTGAATCATCTTAAAAAATAGATCCCAATAATTTTACTGTAGGTTATTGAATCCAATTTGAATTCTGTTCAATATAAGAAAAACATGCTAAACTGCCCACCAAGGAAGTTGTCATGGGAAGTGCCACCACAACTTGGTAGCACTTTCAGAGAAGCGGCATAAAAACTTCCATGTTGGCTGCAAGTTTAAAAAAAAAACCATTTGGTGATGATGTACTAAATCCTCCGCTAGTAAGTACATCAAGAGAACCACATATTTTGGTTACAAATCAGATTAAAGAATGTCAATAACAAGCAGGAGCCAGGCTTTCACATGCAATGAGGTAGGCCTCACATTGGTCCAGACTCTATCTGAGAAAAATGTGGACAATACTTAATCTGGATTTTTTGGTTCATGATCTAGAAAATTCATCAAATTACCAGAAGAACTTGACAAGGATCAGAAGTCAAAATCAAAAATGTTTTATACTTTTGCATTTCAACTCCTTCCAGCTTTGTGAGTGTTTTCCTTTTATTGCCACCCAGGCTTCATCCTTGGAGATACTTCAAAGTATCAAGACATAAGGTTTGATTGGAGGTTCTGTATATAGCTGCAATAGTGATGTGCAGAGAAGAGTGAGATGTTCTATCTAGCAACGTCAATCAGCATGCAATTGAGACTCCCCCTAAAACTAGCCCGGTGCACACTGGGTCCTTGAACACAGCTTTTAACACCTTGAAACATAAAATTCTCAAGAAATTTTTGGTCATCAGACATAGCTTTTTTGGACCAAACTGAGCAGTTGAAAAAGAAATGTCAAAATATTATGACATGTGGGTTAAAAATGGTGTTAAAGGTCCCAATGTGAACTGGGCTATTAAATCCATGCACCCTGATCATCGGAGTGAACCTGAGTCTCAACCACAGAGAATACTATGCTTATTAGATAGTGAGCTTTTTTGTAGTGAGTGAATATATAATAATTCCATAGTTTTGAGGACTGATACAACGTATGTATGTGTGAGGAAAACCAGGCCAGCAGGGCATTCAATCCTTTTTATTCCCCACCAAATTGGAACAAAGATAAAAAAACAACATGGAGAACAGGTTTTCGACGTATCAGAAGGTTTTTTTTGTTGATGTTTTTTTGGTGGGATGGGATGGCAGTTGAAGAGGAAGTCAGCAAGGGCAATCATAACAATACAAAGCCAAATCAGAGGGAAAAGGAGAAAACATAACATCGTGCTTACCCAAAGTTTAATCAACCCGTCCCAACTGGCGGTGACCAACTTTGACTGAAAAAGAAGGACAAAAAGCTCAGCGAAACTGAAGCACAAAAAAAAAGCCAAGAGCGAAGGGGGAAACAAACGGTTCATGGGGGAGCCAGGAGTGACTAATGATGACTTGATCGTGGCATTTCAACCGTTTAAGGATCCGACAGGACTTCCAGTCCCAAAACACCATGCTCCCCGCCCCATCACCCGAACTCAAGAACTTCCCGTCGGGCGAAAATCCTACCTCGCATGCATAGCCCGCAATCGTGTGTCCCGCAAATCGCTTCTTCCGGTTCTGCTTGAACGTGTCCGCTGAGTAGATTAACACTTGATTGTCTAGCGACTGCATTGCTAACCACTTGTCTTTTTCCAGCAACAAAAAGTCAAGTTGTGCGCGTCCTTGTTTGATTTTTTTTTTTTGAAGCAACAAAAAAAGTATTAGGCTTACTGTTTGGATGAATCGTGACTGCAGGCATACTGTGCATAGCAGGCTCGGCGATATATTTGATCACGACTGGAATATCGAAGTCCCATGCACGGATAGTTTTATCGTCGGAAGTTGTCACAAATCTTCGATTCTCGTCGACGAAAGTGATGGTGTTTCTTTGGCGGCCAAACATCATGACTGTCAGTTTGTGACTGTCTCTATCAACGCACAGGGTCACTCACACTGGTCCCAAATGTTGGTCATACTCTTGAGTGATCTCCCCTGAACGCATGTCATACTATGAAAAAAGACATCCAAAAACACTTCAATCATCATGCACAACGACTTTGCGCAGATCCACTCTCTTACCTGGACTATCTTTTTATCTGACATCCCGGCTAGGAATATATGTTGCTTATCGTTATCGGGATGCAATTTAACGCAATATGGGATCTTTCCGTTGGAGAACGCTTGTACACAATGTCCTACACATCCATAAATCGATATCAGTTCAGCGCACGAAGACCCACGATTTTTTTTTTTTAAAAAAACGCTTCGAACCTGTTTCAGTGTTCCATAATTTAATTTGGCGATCGTATCCAGCAGATAGAAATTGTTTCCCATCGTTTGAGAAAGTGACATCTCTGACGGCTTTAGAATGACCCATGAAGGTTCTGAGACATTTTCCATCGTGATAAACATCCCACAGCTATGTGCAAACCGGAAGGGACAAAGGAATGGTAAGTTGGTGCACGGGGCGACTGGATGGGTGAAGATCACTACCTTAACCCGAGAATCCATGCTGGCACTCAGTAATAGATGCCCACTCTCGGAAACAGCCTGATCGCCGAAACGGCCTTGGTATGGCCCATCCAGGTATGAATACAACGTTTAGGCAGAAAGCATTCACTTGGGGCATCGGTGGAAAGTAAGTCGACATCCAGGTCAGTGGGCACGTGCATATATGTACGGCCTTGGTAATCGTGTAAGCTCTTGGCGTGAAGAGTAGATTTTCTTCTCCGTAGGCGACTTCGCGCTTGCCACTTTTCTCAGTGGCCTGTTTCTTGACGACGGATGAGGAGGTGCTCGCGCGTTTCGCAGCCTCGTACTCTTCTTCGTCTGGACCAACCGGCTCAATGTGTTCGTCATGCCAGCCCGCCCAAGGTCCTTATATTCGCGCGACTTGGTCGGTGGCTTCTGTGGACCTTCTTCGCCTTCCTCGGCCTCTTCCTCCTCCTCGTCAAACATGCCTAGCTCGCCTTTGCCCTCCCGCTTCCGCTTCACCGCCTTCTTCATCGCTTTCGTCAGCTTTATCTCCGAGGCAAGCATCCCATCATTCTTATACGCCGCATGGACATCTCCCACAAATTCAAATCTGGGTTCTGTGAAGTTGAGGAAATTATTGATGGGTTCTTGGCGTACTTCAGCACGTGAAACGTTCGTTGTTGGCGATTGAAATCAATATCATTAATATATTCTTCTTCGATGTGACCTGTACTTTCCAAGTGGTGTAGTATTTTAGAGGGGAAAAAAGGAAAACACGTGTTGTTGTGTGGGAATCACGATAATCATCAGAAAAATAAAGCCATACCATGATGAAGATAAACAAATGTACAGTACCAACTTACCATTTAATGTATTCATTTTTTCGAGCTTTCGGCTTGTGAATGGATTTTCGGGCCTTGTTGGGTAAGGTCATGTCCGAGTATTTTACGTTAACATTCATCTCGGTATCCGAGGGCCTGAGGATGAGAGAGGTAGACGATGACTGGTCCTTGTGGCATCATATAATGACAGAGGTTCGCCTCAGTCTTTCTGTCGATTCATCTAATTCGACGATATATCACTGGAAAAATCTTGACTCACGATGGCTGGTATGACGTGAGGAACGGTTGTGATAATTTGTTTATCGACTGGTTCAATGATGCATCGATGGATTGCTCTTGCGTGGGCTTGTTTGAGAGTGATTCTTTGATTCCAAAAACATCTCCATTGATGTCATCGATCTCATCCTCAGGCTCCGATTTTGGCTCGGTAATAATCTGGCCTTCATTGGGTGGAAGATTAGTGGTATTATGGTCTACCTGGGGGGTCACTTCCTCTTCCGATCCGTACCCCGATAGAATTCCGTCCATTCTGAGCTGTCGGACACGTTTTTCAGTTTCGTTTCGTCGATTCACGGGTAACTGAGGTGATGTCCAGTTCAGGTTCGTGAGGATCTCGTTTGGGTTTTACTTTCGAGGTTTACTGTGAATTTGGGTGTAGTAGTTATTGCTGCACTGTCACGCAGAAGCACATGTCACGAGAGACTAGGAGCTGTCACAGAGATCCCCGAAAGGACCACCCCCCGGTCCCTGGAAAGTGTAGTGAGAGGTGATCAAAAGGGAAACACTGCGCACTGACCGCTTGGCTACCAAGTCGGCACTACACTATGGACTACAGGCTATACAACCCACAACAGTAAGGTTTGGGATGGCATCTTGGCCCAAGGCAAGCCTACCAAGCCTCTTTGGGAGAGGCCCCCCAGGGTCTCTGTCTCACAGAGAGGCTTACATGCAAAGATGTTGGTTTTCCTGAGTCCCTATGGCTTGTAAGGCTGTGATAATAATTTTCCACTAATTTTATTTTTAATTATTCATACAAAAGGATCACTTCTTAGCCTCTTGGATTCCTGATTTACTTTCACTTCCAATTGTTTTTTTGTTATTTTATACCATTTGGCAGGTTCTAATCCCCTGATCCAAGAACCTGGTTCCCAGCAAGGGCAGCAAGCAGAGATTCTGGGTAGTGAAATTAAAACTACATATATGAAATGGGAAAGGCAGAAGAATACAGGCCAGAGGTAGGTCCCAAACCCTGTTGTGGTGTTCCATTTATGTTGCAATGCCAAAATCACATTTCAGAGGTATTGTGATAGCATAGTTACATGTAAAAGACATTCATTAAAAGAGGAGGAAGTTAAAATTTCAGAGATATTGTGATAGCATAGTTACATTTAAAAAACATCCATTAAAAGAGGAGGAAGGTAGTTATGTAGTAGTAAATACAGTGGACAGGCTATAGGAGAGGGAGTATGTATTGAGAAAGGAAGTTATGGTATTACTATGTGCTATAGGGGAGGAAGGAGGGGTATTAATTTTAAGAGGAGAGAGGAAGGAAGTATGGGAAGAGAGGCATAAACTCCCAAGTTCTGTATGGAAGACTGAGCTTATCATCCAGTGCAGCAATATATTGTGTTTGCAATGAACCTTGGACAATTTGTTTTTTTTACGTGACCAGATCATGGGTTTACAGAGTTTTTGCCCATTTCTGCCCGGGGTGCCAGACCTAAGCTGTGCCGGTTTTGTGGTGTCACCTACAAAACATCCCAACCCACTTCCTGCCAACAAACGAACGAATCCCCTGTTCGAAAGCACTTCCTTCCCCTGATGATAATGGTTTATCAATCCTACACCCCAGCCACAAAAATCTCCGCCATCTGCATGTCAATCGAGGGATTCAGCCAAGCATTCATATGCAATGCGCTCGGCCACAGCATCTCTCGACAGTTGTTCAAACAATGGTCAGATCTATTTGAGCAGACAAGGTGTATCATTCGCAATCCTGAGACCTACCAGACTTGTGGCCAACATCCAAGCCTCACTGCTGAGGAATGCGACTTTGTGATCAACCTTGTCTGCGCCAAACCTGGCCTGTTCTTAAAGGAGATCCGCAAGCGCATATTCGACTCAAGCGGAACACTTCTCAGTGTTGAGGCAGTTCACCACAACCTGGTCAACAGGTTGTGTATCACACTCAAAAAACCTGACACATCAAATATCCGAAAGTCATTGATTTCAAAATATAGCTTTATCGAATGAATGTGTTTCTTTCCAGCAGACTGGCTTGTCTTTACTGGTAAGAATCTTTTTGCTTGTTCAACAAAAATTTAAAATAATCACTGATGCAATCTATATGTGTAGATGAGAGCTCCTTCTGTGATCGGGACATGCTCTGTACATTTGCAAGGTTGGCTCGAGGTACCCCTGCAGCCCATTTTATTGTCAATCAAAATCCGGACCGGATCAGTCTCCTCCCAGTGATTTCGATTGGAGGGCTCCTTGCCTTAACCACCACCATGGAAACATTCCAGCGGCCCAAGTTTGAGCGGTTCCTGGAATTTTATCTAGTGAGTCTTCACTTGAATATGTTGTTATTGCATCCTCACTGAAACCATGCATCTTAGATTCCAAGAATGAATCCCTACCCGGGCAAGAATTCTGTCCTTGTATGCAACAACGCAACAATCCACCAAGGCGACCATATTCAGCAAATTTGCTGCCGCGCACACATCCACATGGTTTTCCTTCCCCCTTACTGAGCAAACTCCGAATCACTCAGATTTTGAGTCGCACTCCTGATCCACGATGGGAGATTAGGAAAGCAACAGCAAATATTCTCACTGCAGAATTTTGCTTGAGTCTCTACAAGCATTGTGGATACTGCATTGCCCCTCCCGAATTGTAAAGCTCAGCCTGATTGTTATTTAAATCTTTGATGTTTTCTTAATATTTTCCTCCCCTTTGTATCCGTTCTGTTTGTTGTTAATTTTCCAATGGGTAACGGGGATTTCTCCAAAAAAAAAAAAGAAAAGCAAGCGTTATTGCATTGCTTGAGACACAGAAAGCTTGCTCTTCATTGAGAGCAGCAATAAAGCTAATTTACATGTCTCAGTAGCAACAAATACAGTGAAAAAAAGGTTAAGCTACAATATCAACATCTGAATGCAAGAAGATGTTGTTTTTTTTTGGGGGGGGAGTGATCAATCAATCTCTTTCTCATGAGACTAATTATGGATCACATGTTTTTCATATTTTCTTACATTGTCTCTGAGCTGGGCAATGATTCCATCACTCAAGCCCCATTGGCTCATTTCAGCTTGGCTGATGCTTTTCGATTGGAATAGTTTGTAACTATCTGTCAAGTATACTGGCTCTACTCCACGGAAGTGGCGTGCCAAGTATAGACAACAACAAAAAAAGAGGTAATTATGAAATTACCAAAGACCAAATTATCAGTTAAAAAACTGATAATAAACAAAGCAAAGCTCTTGAACACTTATAATGAAGTGTAAGAGAAAAAAACAGTTTACTACCCTGCTACCAGCTTCCTAATATGGGATGTGAATCCTTCAGAAGGGTTACCTAGACTTTAACACAGGTCTTCCCAATCAACTTATATAATAAGTTATTGAGGGTGGAGTATATTATACTAAGATAATAATAAGGGAAAAGGCCAGTCCTCCTAATTATAAGATAAGGGAAATGCCTTTGTAGCTTATAACTTACCTATATTAAATAATAACTGAGGAGGAGTGGTCCCAAATGGGGGAAATGGCTCTCCTTAAATATTGTGAGGCCCTCCCTTGATCCCACTAGATGATCTGCTCTATTCAGGGCTTGGAAGCGGCCACAAGGAGCTAATTTCAACCATGCCAAGGCTTATTGGGTAAATCCTCCTTTTTGGTATTTCAGAAAATATCAATTTTCATGCCATATTTTCATGGTTATCATGTAGGCTGTGTAAACTGTATTTCCAAATGGCTTTCACAGGCCTGGAAGCGCACTGGATGCCAAGGAAATGCTCATTCCATGTGATTAATCTCTGTTCTTTTCACACATGTTGTGAAATATAACAGAATTAAGCTCAAACATGTGAATTTTGGATTTCCATAATTATAATTATAATTCTAAATACATAAATGGTTGAATTTTATTTTTCTATGAATTATCAAAAAGAAATATCAAAATATCAAAAGTCCATAATTGTGTGATGTGTTTGAGTAGGAATTGAACTCAGCTCCTATGTGAGTCAATGATAATTCCAAAAGGCCAAGTCTTAACCACTATACTATCTGGCAATTGTATGATGAGGGAAAAATAATTTGAAAATATATATTGATTTTGCTGCTCACAAGACTTAATTTATAATATTAATTTCTTGGTGGCTGACACTATCAATGTCGTTATGATTGAGGATCTCAAGTATTGCCGCTCGCGTTTCCGGCCGAATCTTGATGAATTCAAGATAATCGGCCATCGTTCCAGATTCCGATTGGACCGCTGAAGAGAAATTGCTGTCCGAGTGTGTCGGGCTGCTGCCTCCATTCTTGTCACCAAGTAAGCGGACCAAAAGATCAGCAACATTGTTGGAACCAGATGAATGATCAACCTTGCGTTTCTTCGAGGTGAGACTGACGAACTTGATGGAGGAGGGGGGTGAGTAAAGTGAAACCCCGTTGAAACCAGAGTTCTACCGATTCAAATGTCATCAGCATCAAAGATCGACATTGTGTAGATGAAGCTGGACTCACCAAAGCTTTTGCCCATGCCTGTACCACACCCAGTGTCATGGGAATGTATCGGTTGTCATCGCCGGGATCGAGAAAAATTGGTAAATGCCTGTCATACTTCATGTTTGGATGATGCAGGTCATATAACTTTTCCATGTGCAAATTAAGAGTATCTTCAAGGGCATTAAGATCAGGTTCAACCGAGGTTTCTCTATTCTTATGTCGTAAGATGGATGAATGGCGAGCGGCTTCAACAGTCAAAAGATGGTTTTGAATTTCAACTGTGGCAGCCACTTGCTTCTCAATAGAGCCATGGTCCTCCATCTGAAGTTTCAAGCCGCAATCAACATTGTCCTTGCCTAAGCTAGTCGCCGAATTGATCCATTTGTTGTACGAGTCGATATCACAGAGAAGATAATTGGCGGCTTTGTTGAATTCAGGCAAGGAAGGAGATTGCAGGCAATAAACAGACCAATCAATTGGTGGAGAGCCAGTGGTGATTGCATCCCGAATCAACGGACCTGCTCTGGTGAATTCTCCATCACACATGGTAGCAACCAGTTGTTGAAAATCTGCAAAAGTCGTGGTTTGGGGTTCGAAGCTGATTTTGAATGCCTTTCGAGATGCTATTGATTTCCATACTGTTTTTTGGGATTTTGCTTCAAATAGAACATTCAGAATGTGGTTGAGCAGCTGATTGTTTGTGGTACCTACCAAAAAGGAAAAAGGTTTCAATAACCTGAGGAAGAACAAGGGATCGATGTATTGCAAGGAGAGAAACTACAAACCTTGACTTGATCAGTATTTCCTTCGGAGTTGTTGGTGCCACCTACAGTACGGTTTGGAGCTCCATGATCACGTTGGAACAAGTCAACCCCCAAAGCGGCCATTGCAGACTGGTTTGCCGAGGTTGAAAGAGAGTTTAAACCAAAAGTATTGTTAAGGAATACCAAAGAGATTGCAAGTGCACTGACACATAAAGTTTAATTGTCAAGTCAGAAACCAAAAAAAAAAAAAAGAAAAAACCTAAATGTGCACGCTGAAAACCCATACCCCAGTTTTAAGTTAATTTTTCTGTCTAAGGTTCATTACAAACACAATATGTGGGTACATGTAGTATTTTACAGCCTTTGTTGCATCATGCATGTAATTTTTGGTTGTAAAGAAGAGACTGCATATCAATATATGCAGGTAGGTGCAGGGTTGCACAGCCTTCATTGTAGTGTGTGTGGAATTTTTGGTGGCCAATCAG
The DNA here is from genome assembly GCA_004348175.1 of Puccinia novopanici. Classification (NCBI taxonomy): domain Eukaryota; kingdom Fungi; phylum Basidiomycota; class Pucciniomycetes; order Pucciniales; family Pucciniaceae; genus Puccinia; species Puccinia novopanici. The sequence goes on from SMGU01003690.1 coordinate 20,280, forward strand.
AGACCATATAGCAATATATACAGGCACATGCAGGTTTGCACAGCCTTTATTCCATCATGCATGGAGTTTTTGGTGATAAATTGGGTATGGTACAGAAATATATGCAGGTGGGTGCAAGGTTTTCACAGCCCTTGTGTTGAAATTCTGTGATCCTGCCCATATGAGGAGTCACATCTCTTTCACTCTGTTTTATTCAATTTACTTTTATTCATCATAAATGTGTTGTTGGTCCCACATTTCAGCCATTTGTATATAGTCTATTTAAGCACCTTGACTAGAGTGAATAAACCTCATCAGTCCTGACCACACTGTTCCTCTTGTTGGCACTTTAGCCCCAACAAGAGCACTCCTTGCCATGGCACTTGAGCCCCGTGGACTGAGTTGATTAGGTCCTTTTTCAGCATTGCTGAACTTTGGCTACGGCCTACTTTTTCCCTTCTAGGACCACTTCATCAAAATTCAATACCTTGTTCAAGTATGCATGGAAGAATCTGGATTGTAGCTTTGGGTGACAGGGTGTCAGCTCTGTGTATGAAACTTTGGTACTATCAACATACAAACCAAGTACTATCACTGTTCTGAAGGACTCTTAAAGGCAGAAATGATTCTCTGCCACCCTCCTTTTATGGATAAATATGACCAAAGAGGTTTTAACCCTAAACCCTAACCCTACTCAAGTGTCAATACAGTGACAAAATCCAGGGATAAACAGAGCAGCCAGTGCAAGGCCATCAGCAAGAGCCTCTGGTTGGTAGCTGCATGGTGTTCCAAGACCATGACAGTATTTTCTCTGCATGGCCAATCAAGATGGCTTCCAACTGAGATCAGAATCTTTGAATGTTGTGGTGACATATGTGCATATGGTGTATCAAGTGCCTTTGAGCACAAATCAAAGTCCCGCTTGGCACAGTGCCATCTGGGCTTGGATTTGTGCCCAGGGGACTCGATCAGCGGGATG
>SMGU01003691.1:0-13183 GCA_004348175.1 Puccinia novopanici
TTTTTCCACCCCAATTTTGTGCTTTCTTCTTGGAGGGGGATGGCAAATATTTGCAGTGTGATCAATCAGGTGGAGAAGCTCTGTCCAAGTGAGTTATGGAAGCAACCTGGATCTCTGAGACAGTGAATGTGGAGCAAGAGAGACAAGCATATGGACTTGTCATCTCCCACACATGTAATTGAACAATTGTGTGTCCATTTTCTCCTACAATGTAGTTGCTAATTACTCCTACCAATATTTTACATTTCATCACAACACCAATAGTAAAGAAGCTAGAAATTGAGAATGAATTGCGATAATAGAAAAAGGAAGAAAAACAAGGTGTATTTATATAGTATGATTATGTAAATACATGAGAAGAAAATGTCGAGTCGAGAAAGGGAGTCCTTGACGTAATGCCATGGAAAGTCTCACGTGTTTGTGATCAGACTTTCTTGGTCGACTGTAGTTTAGGCTCCAACACCCCCCACTCGACGAGACCGTACCTTGAATAGTGTTGCATTGAAACTCATGTAAGGCAGGGGTCAGATTCTTTGTCAGAACATCGGCGAACTGAAGCTTGTGCTAACCCAACAGACTTCAAGTTGTTTCCAAAAGAAAGCCTGGTTGGTGACATAGAATTCTCAATCGGTGTGTCGGGTGCGTTTATTTGAGACATCGTCCGTACAGATTTTGACCGCGGCCTGGTTGTCACAGAATAGTTTAGCTGTTGTTTCGATGCCTGTGATGTCAGTGGCAAGATGACGAATCCACAGTAGTTGTCTGGTGGCATGACCAAGGGCCATATATTCCGCATGCGCCGTAGATGAAGCGATGGTAGCCAGGTGTCGTGAGATCCAGAGAATAGGAAATCCGTGAAAAAATATGATAAGTCCGTAGGTCGAGCATGAAAATTCGCCTCCCCAATTTGCATCAGCAAAACAGCACAACCGTGGACTCTTTTGTCAGGGCAAAGAATCAAAGGTTGGCTTTTGGTATTGGCAATGTAATTGAGTAGATGCCTGATACATTTCCAGTGATCCTCAGAGGGCGCTTTCGAGAACCTGGCTAGGAAGTTGACTGCGAAGGTGATATCTGGTCGGAACCCAACGATAGATAACTGAGTGAACCAATAATGGATAGGTACTCAGACGGACGTGTACCAGGTCCATCAGCCAGCGTGAGAAGTAGGGGTGAGGTAGGCAGAGGGTTTTGTTGAGAGTCACACCATCCCAGTGATCCTTCAAGACTTTGTCGACGAGCTTAGGTTGTGGAGGATAAAACCGGAGGCGTCGCGGGTAACATGGAGGCCCACAATGTCTGACAGGGAGGTAGACCATTTGATTTGTAGAGAGGAGGCCAGGGATAGTTCTAGTTTTTGAAGGATGGCTTCAGTGGGTGCAGTAACAATGCCGTTGTCGACGTGGATACAGATGTTATGGTTGCCGGTGGAGTGCTTTAGGATGTAGACACTATGGTCGTACTGGGAGCAGGCATAGCCAAGCTTGGTAAGCGTAGTTGACAGATGTTGCCACCAACAGCGTGCCGCCTGGCGGGTGCCATAAAGAGCTTTCTTTAGTCACATGCGTGTCCAGGTGGGACATTAAGCCCTTCAGGTGCCTGAACCCAGACCTCTTCATCGATTGGGGAGTTGAGATAGGCAGCAACAAATCAAACGTGTGAACCGGCCAATTCTCGGAGGCAGCCACAGACAGGATGAGCCGCATAGATACAAAAGTGGCCGTCGGTGCGAAGGTCCCATGAAAGTGCTCGCCGGGAACCTGTGTAAAACCTTTTGCGACATACCGGGCCTTATAGTGCTCGATGTGACCTAGGGAGTTGGTTTTGAGGGCAAAAACCCATTTGGCCCCTAGTAGTCGACGGCCAGACGGGACAAGCAATATTTCCCAGACATCTAAGCTTTGCAGATTGGCAAGCTCTTCCTGAACAGCCCAAAGCCAGGCATCAGCCAAAGGAAGCTTGAGAGCCTGTTTATAAGTGTTAGGAACAGTGGAGTCGATCACCGGGGGAATGCTAGAGGAAAGAGAATCGACGAGAGAATCTTGGAGCTGAACAGTGAGCTCGTCATCAAAGTTCCCAAGTTGTAGTGAAAAAGTATGGACAGGGGAGGGAGGAATGGGGGCGGCAGGAACAGGCAAATGAGGAAATACGGCAATGGCGGAGCGGAGGAAAGAATTATTGGGGGACCCAGAATCCCCACCCTTTGGATTCAGGAAGATATGACACCACATGAGCCTTTATGGCGCGCTCGTCGAGCTTGCGCCGTTTTTCCGATGGAACGTGTACAAAAGCTAAACTGCCGAAAGAACGGAGACGATCTAGTTGTGGCAGAATGCCAAAAAAACGTTTGTAAGGTGTAATATCACCACTGATCTTGTTAGGCAGACGGTTCAGTGTGTAACATGCCCATAGGAAGGCCAGGCCCCAAAAGGTCTTCGGAAGGCCACTATCAAGAAGGATGGTGTGGCCCATTGCTTGCAGGGTGCGGTTGAAACATTCAATGGAGCCATTCTGGAAATGGTGATATGCAATGGAACGTTCAGCAACAATACCCCGGGATTGTAGAAAGGACAGTAGGGTCTGGTTATTGAATTCGCCACCGTTGTCGGATCGGAGAATTTTTAGACAACGAGACGTCTGAGTTTCCAAGCACAGATGATTTCAAGGAGTTTGGGGGTAGCATCGCTTTTGCGTTCCAGAATGGCAACCTCAGCGTATGCAGTGCCTAGGTCACGAACGGTCAGGGTGTAAAGCCCTGTGCCCATGGCAGCAACTTCAAACGGCCCGACAAGGTCGACGGCAAGGGCCTCAAGGGGAGAGAAAATCCGTTTGTCAGAGGCGAGAGAGGGTTGGTGCAGGCTTTTGGCTAACAAGCACGCAGAGCATTTGACTTCTCCTGGAGGCAGGGAGACCAAGACCCACCTTCATAGCTACGAGGCAACGCAGCAGACAGAGATTGGCATGACCAAAACGGCGGTGAAAGTGCAGGAGGGTAGTTTCATCTGCGGTGAGAGACACTTCTGGCTGGGGCACCGGAGGCAAATCAGGGACAGAAAATGCGAACGGCATGGATTGCAAGGCAGGCAAGCAGCAGCAGCGAAAACAGGAGGAGAGTGTCCAGGTGCACGGGAAGGAGCGGGTGACAGGGAAGCGGAAGGGGATACAACAGGAACAGAAGAAACAGGAAAAGGGAGAAGCCACTTTGGGAAGGGAGATGGAGAAAAGATTCAACCCAGAGCGTAGGGCCACGAAAGATGCAAAAACAGTCACACGTAGAGTCGTAAGAAAAGGAGAAACCAGCAAGGCGTAGAGCTACTGGCGAAATGAGGGTCTGTATGGCATCAGCACAGTATAGAACGTTATGCAGGGCTATAGGCGGAGACGTCGCCCCAGGAAAAATCAGCAACCTTTGGCTGTGATAAAACGTGGGGGGCCATCAGTGGCTACGCATAACGGGATGGGGAGGAAAGGATGGTAAAGTCATGTAGGGCTGACCTATCACCAGTCATATGGTGAGTGGCGCCGGTGTCTAGCAGCGGTTGGTAATGGAAAGCAGCGGGTCGGTGGCGGAGGGAGTGATGAACGAGGCGTCGACTGGCAGTGAATTGGTAGTGGGATCGGAAAGGTCCATGGTCGAAAAAGCAGGGTTGACGGGAGTGCCAGGGTCGGCTGCGTGGGCCGAGGGGCAGGCGTGTGCAGGAGGACCAGCAGTAGGGTAATTTGGGCAGTAGGAGTCGGCGGGGCGAAGGGGGGGGGTTGCATAAGAAGGGGGAAAACGAGGGACAGGGCGGGATAAATTGGCTGGTAGACGGGGTGTGTAGGACCTAGATTAGAGGGACGAGCAGGACATGTGCATGTGGAGGGGACGGGAGGGGGCAGGAACATGACACTGAGAAACGAAATGGTTGGGAGACCCACATCGATAACAAGAGTGTGCAGGAGCAGGAGGGGTGCGGAAGTTGGTAGGCCTGGCAGCCAACGCGTAGACATTGTCTTGGTGGGATTCTATGGACAGGGATCGGGGTGTAGTATTGGTAGGAGTTGCGGTGAACGCGGCAGGAGGGTTTCTCTAGTCCGGTTGGCATCACGAGCGCGGACCTTGGCTTGGCAGTCAGCGAGTAGGTGGAGAACATCCCGAAAGGGCAGAGCCTGGAAATCCCGCCAGGAGAGTTCCTGGTCTACACGCTGGTCAAGTTCCATGCGGAGGGCGGATCCATGGGGAATAGATGTCTGGAGTAACATTGACATAACAGAGTCTGAGTTGAATTCTACACCGGAATCAAGAAGGTCGGCCAAACGGTTTTGGTAAGAGGACGCAAGTGAGTTGACAATGGTGTCTTTGTTGCAGGGAATGTGTAGGAGGTCGGTCCATTGGTTAAGTTGAATAGCACGACTGTTCGTTCTAAAACGGTCAAGGAGGTGCGTCATCATGTCATGACTGGAGTGGCAGTCAAACAGGTCATCTTTGATGGATCCGTGGAGGGAGCTGAGGAGAATGACGCGGGCAAGGCGTTCAACGGGTTTGGTAGAGTGATCCTGACTGTAGAAGTCTGGGTCGTTGTAGGCCAGAAGCGCGAACTCGTTGATCTCGCGGAGCCAGTAACGAAAATTGGAGCCATCAGGTTGAAGGCGTGATTCTGCAGGGAAGCGGTTCGCAGCGTCGCATAGAAGGAGGATTGAAAATGCGGGTCATCCGCCAAACGATCCACGTTTGCTCGAGCAACAGCAGGGGGGCAGAAGATGTGGGAGGGGCAGGTAAAGCTCGAAAGCCGGAGATAGTTTGTTCACCGGCATTGTCGGAGGAGGAAGATGTGCTTCGAGCTGGGTGCTTACCAGCAGCTGCACTGGTCGAGGCACAAGTAGTGATACCGGTTGGGGATCGTTGGACTGGCATGTTTGGACGAAGTATACAGAGGAAAAAAACAAAAGAAAAGAAAAAAAAGGAAAAAATAACAGGAAGCAGCAGCAGATTTGTAGAAGGAAACAGCAGCAGAGGACGGATAGAAAACAGCAGACAGCAGACAGCAGTAGAGGTGAAAAAAACTAGCTTTGAAAAACGGCTGAGAAAAAAGTTTATTTGTTTTTAAAAAAAGGTGTTTATAGCGAGAGGGTGCTCATAACCTAAAGAAGCTAGAAATTGAGAATGAATTGCGATAATAGAAAAAGGAAGAAAAACAAGGTGTATTTATATAGTATGATTATGTAAATACATGAGAAGAAAATGTCGAGTCGAGAAAGGGAGTCCTTGACGTAATGCCATGGAAAGTCTCACGTGTTCGCAAATAGCCTGGTTCACATAGGGATCCCATCAGCAAAACTCAAACAAGGTTTAGAAATTGCATCAGTAGCCTATAGCATTTTCCTGTCTCACACAGTGCATGCTATAATCCTGCTATATCCCCCTGCCCTGGAGACTGGGGGGCTGGGAGTTGAAGTCATCCTCAAAACCAATCATATAGAGGAAAAAATGGGTGCAGGACTTGCTGTCATTGGTTAGTTCATGCATTCTTGTTGGAGGGATGGATGGATGTTGAAGCAAGTGATCAAAGCCTGGGGGGATAAAATGGGTCATACTATGTGAACAGGGCTGCTGATGGATTGCTGAAATGAGGTTTATAGCTTGCTGATGTACAACCCAACAGGTGCTAAAATTTTGCAATGTGAACTGGGCAAATAAGGATGGTTCACATAGGGGAATTTTAAGCTTGCTGATTTTATAAATCTTCCCCTGCCAAGTTAGCTGGTGCATTGGGTTATAGCTTATGCACTTTTTGCTGATTTATAGCCTATGTGAGCCGTGCTAATACATTCATTCCAGAGAGAGAGCAACCCACACTAAAATAGCTTGGATCATCAAGTACACACATATTTTCAGAATACTTAGTCATTCATCAAATGCATTCAACACACTGGACAGGCCAAAACCACCACTTTACTTGAATCAACCAAACTTGCCCCATCATCTTCCTCTTCTTCTTTTTCCTGGTCTCAACCTTAGCTGGGTGTGCAGCAGAAAACCAAGTTTTGTTTTTGTACCAGCTTGAATTCTTAATCTGGACTGTGCCACCAGAAAAAAAATGTTTTCCGCAGAGAGCTAGCAGCCATGGGGACTGGTAACATGTTTCCATCCATTAAGAAAAGGTATGGCACCCCCTCTCCAGAAAAAATGTGTTGGAAAAGTTCTCCTTAAGTGTGAAGGATGATGACAGGACATGTGTGCATCTTCATTACACAGCTTAAATACATAAAACAATACCACGACGGCCAGCAGGGTATGATAGAGGTTCTAAAAATCCCGACACGTAATTCACTTTCTTTGCAACTACTCGCATGCTTTATGCTGACTCTTTGCACCACTTTATTTCTCAGTTAGTAAGGACAAAAATAGCACATTGAAAAGCAAGACTCGGAAACATTCTACATGAGATAAGAATTATTTATGTCGGGAGGAGAAATCAAGAGCCTTTATAGATAGCCAGATGAGAAGATTCGACGATAGTTTGCTCCCCGGTTTCCAACTGAACCATCCAGTCAGAGGCATCTCTACTAATAGTGGTTGCGCGTTTAGTTCGATAGATTCCTTGCAAGATGACCACTGGATCACCTGGAGCGCGAGGCGGAACGGGCTCGAGAAATTCAATTGGGACGGGTGGGATGCGGGCAGTGGACGATAAGGACTTGACGTTGTAAGGCGTGTTTCTGGCCGTGCTAGCGGCTCCAAGAACAACCACGTGTTCGTCGTCGTTTCGAGATCCGTTGAACGGTGGGCCATCCCTGGGACGAATAATAACGACCTCAATCCCAGGAACCGGCCAGCTCTCTGGCAGCCGCATGTGTGAGATTCCCATGAGCGCTGACGGATGTTGATTGGCCAGTCCTCCGCCTGGCGTTGCAGCAGTGTAAGGCGTGGCGGCACTGGTACCATGATTATAAGGCCCAGCTGGACTGGGAGCAGTAAAATTGGGATTCGAGGTGTAGGGTGTAGGCGCAGAGCCGTAAGCCCCTGGAGTAGGAGCAGAACCGTATGCAGCTGGGGTAGGAGCGGAGCCGTATGCTACGGGCGTGGGTGCCGAATATGCCGCTGGGGTCGGCGCATTTCCATATCCCACAGGCGTCGGGGCGGCACCGTATGGCGCGGGTGTTGGAGCGCCAGCATATGGGGTTAAGCCTCCTCCCGGAGTTGGCGCATTGGGGTAGGTGCTATGTTCCCACTTCGTCCACCGTAGGCTGTTGGTGTTGGGGCGGCAGCAAATGGTGTGATTCCTGCAGGGTTCCCCAACTTGACATCGAACCTTCCTCGCGCCTTTCGGATCGATCACCTCTGGTGAGATTTGATGAACCACCAGGCGTAGGAGCCGGCCTGTCGATTCTTGGGGTAGGTACGTGAGCTGGTGTACGAGATCCCCAGGGGTCATGAGGGGTGCCAATATCGGTTCGCTGAGCTGGGGTTGGGGCTGAACTGTTGTAAGACTGCTCGGCTGCGTCCCAGACGTTGGTCGACCCATATCCTGACGCGATTGCCGTCTTCGAGCCTGGATCCCAAGCCCCTGAGGGACTGTAAGCTGGAGTTCGACCGCCATCCGCGTACGGATTTGAAGTTCGGCCACCATCACCGGGTATGATGTACGAGAGCCGTCTGCGTATGGGTTTGAAGTTCGACTTCCATTTGCCCCCCAGGCGGGAGTCGCACCACCAATCCCACTATGGACAGATTGGCCACCATAGCGTACGGAATTGCTGCCCGTGGGTCCCCCATAAGAAGATCTGCTACCGTTGCTTGATCCAAACCCACCAGGCCGGCCAGAATTATTGAAGTTTTCCCGAGCCAAATCTGCCAACGGGTGAACTTTGCCATCGCGACTGCATCAAACAGAGCACAATTTTTATCAATCGACATGGACGGGAAAGGAAAGGCAGAGATGGCGAATGAATGCAATCACCCTTTGGCACCGAGTTTCGTCTTTTCGATGGTAAGGGTTTTGTTGTTGGTGTGCAGTTCCACTCTCGCGAGCAATCCATTAATATCCTTTATGATCCCTTGTAAGCCCTTGTTAGGACCTTTGATAATGTAGCACAACTTGCCGATGTCTTCATCTCGCTTAAATCGCTGACCTAGGCCGGCTGCGACTACGGGACCTCCGACGGGGGGCCGGTTCGCCATTTCAGGATTCATCTTGGTCAAGTCTAACAGGGCTGGATCTTTCTTGGAGCCTTTGGGGGCTACTGACACCAAGTTGCGGGCATTTGTCACAAACACCCCTCCGTTTTCGGTGGTGTCGTGACTGTGAAGAAACGCGTACATAGATCGATAGATATGTAGAACTCGACCTCGGCGCCCATCGGTTCGACCCTGAGAAACCACAAAGATGGTTATTCGAGATTGAGCAAGAGAGGGCACGTAGGAAACTACTCACTCCAACGGATTTTTCTTTCATCTGATCATTCACCGCAATCTCATACCCATCAGCGTCGGTGGCGATTGCATACTTCGAGTCTTTCTTGGCGCTAATTTGATTTGGCTTGACACTGCGAACATTGCCGTTCTGGTCGATAACTTTAAAGGTATTACGCTCAATTTTGAAGATAACACCAGTTGTTTGCGGGCTACGTTGTTGAAAACAAAAAATCAGTTAGCTTGATAAGTTGAATACCTATTGGAAAGGAATCTAGGATTCTTAAGTCAGATGAGAACAAACTCCAATTGCACCAAGTCGTATAATTCAAATTGACCAAATGTGTTAGCGCTACTACCAACTTCAGCCGCGACGCGAAGATCTCTCGCAAATGCCTCCACCTCTTTACAGCTTAGATCACTGAGGAACGTGACAACCTCCTCCCGTACACGAATGACTAAACCAGTTTCATCCGTGTTTTGACCAGCCATGACTTTGACGTGATCCCCAGGTTTAAAGCTTTTGCGGAGTGAATTGGCCGGTATTTCAATCTCAGTGCCCTTCAGCTCTGGGTGTGCTAGTGGATCAGGTTTTATCTTGGCAACTTCATTCTCTATCGAATTGACGGTTCCTTGAATGCCCTTCTGATCACCTTCAAAGACTTCGATGTGGTCCCCGGGTTGTAAGACAGTAATACCCGCTTTCCTCGAGAGCTCGGCAATCTGAGAAAAATCCAAAGTTCGACTCGGATCACTCTCTGAGGGATCGCCAAGAAACTTGGCAATCTCATCAATCCTGGGGTTGACATCAACCACTTCCAACGCGGAGATCTTCAAATCTTTCTCGATGTAGCCCTCTTTGAATAAATCGCCATGGAAAGTATATCCACCTTTGCTGGATCGAATGACATCGCTATGTTTGTAAGCTTTCCTAACTTCCTCGGCATTGAACAGTTTTTGTGGCGGCCGAAACGCGATTCCGCCGCTGGTGGTGCTGCCTTTCTTGCGTTTTTTGCCGTCTGAACCAACCTTCATGCCATCCTCCTTAGGATTCAAGTCGATTCGAGGAACGAACCTCAACCCAACTTCGTCTCCGTTTTCAAGGACTTCGAGAACTTGAGCCAAATCGCCGCTATATTTTCCTCGTTTGATTCTCACCCATCCTCCTGGCACGATTGGTGTTTCACGCTTCTTGGTACGTAGTAGGTCAGGCATCTCATCCACCGGGACCATTCGGAATTCGGATTTGTAAACCCCGACAAAACCTTGAATGGCTTCCCTAACATCAACTTCCAGGCGAGCTTCAACATAGATGTAACCTTTGAGGGAATCGCGATAGAACGCAGATATAATTCTTAATTCTTGCGGGGTTCTGTAATGGACCTCGCACTTTCGAAACAAAGCTGCCACGATATCTTTTTCACGCCCAGGCTATCGATAACTGGATGTCAGCAGGCTCTCATCTGATTAGAGCGTATATTGCGTGGATTGATAGGAAACCAGCTGACCTTGCATTTGACTGCCCATATACTTGGGTCCTGATCAGTAGGCATCAACAAGTTTTTAGGAATATGCTCGCCCAAGTCACGTGCCGCCGCTCGCGATTGTCGTCCGTATTTTTCCCGAAAGCTAGGGTTTGAGAAGTTTGGAAGGTTCAACGATTCATTTTATTTTTGCTTAGCCAGGATAAGTAAGGGCTGACTCTTGTGCGATTTGGCCCAGATCAGCGTCCTCCCTGACCTGCCGAGTCATGTCCAGTCCCCGGTGCCCGCATCTAGGTCATCTCCAGTGATGTCTCGCAATAAGTTTCTTCTGGAAGACCGATCGGCTTCAGGGATTTCGCTCCGATCAATGAAATCCTAGGCGGGGTGCAGAGAGTCGAAGCAGTGGGATGTCAAAGCGGTGTCTTTGATTTCCAAGAGGAAGTGCTTTACTCACGTCTTCCGGACCACCCAAGCCGTCTTCTTCTTCTTCCTCTTCTTCCTCTTCATCATCGACATCAGCGAGATCGTCGATATATCTGTTTCGCGTCCTTTTACGCCGTTTCTACCGGGTGCAACGATTAAGTCTTTCAGAACATCTAAGCAGGTGGTAACGATAACTTCATACCCGGGCTTTGCCTCTACCGTCCTCTTCCTGTTGAGAAATGTGCGACATGTCAGTCAGAATCTCCAATATGAGACAATCGATCCAAAAAACCACCTGACCTCATCTTCGTCTTCATCATCTTCGTCATCCTCTTCATCCTCGTCTTCGTACTCTTCTTCATTCTCTTCGAGTTGTGCTTCCTTGGAATGCCCCGCGCTGCGATGATCCTTTTCAGTCCCGAATATGGCTTCTTCGTCGTCTTGTACGGTCGACATTCTGAGTTCGGATAACGAAAAGTGTCAAGTGGTTTGGATCGATCACTGTGAAGTGTGAGGAAAGTCGCAGTGGTTGCCTTATCGGGGTGGCGGGCACGGGTAACCCGCGATTCGGGTATCAGCCAATTCAAATCACGAGTTGAAAGTTTGAATAGACGACACCCAACCCATACAAAACCCTTGAAGAGAACAACCATGTTGAATCATCTTAAAAAATAGATCCCAATAATTTTACTGTAGGTTATTGAATCCAATTTGAATTCTGTTCAATATAAGAAAAACATGCTAAACTGCCCACCAAGGAAGTTGTCATGGGAAGTGCCACCACAACTTGGTAGCACTTTCAGAGAAGCGGCATAAAAACTTCCATGTTGGCTGCAAGTTTAAAAAAAAAACCATTTGGTGATGATGTACTAAATCCTCCGCTAGTAAGTACATCAAGAGAACCACATATTTTGGTTACAAATCAGATTAAAGAATGTCAATAACAAGCAGGAGCCAGGCTTTCACATGCAATGAGGTAGGCCTCACATTGGTCCAGACTCTATCTGAGAAAAATGTGGACAATACTTAATCTGGATTTTTTGGTTCATGATCTAGAAAATTCATCAAATTACCAGAAGAACTTGACAAGGATCAGAAGTCAAAATCAAAAATGTTTTATACTTTTGCATTTCAACTCCTTCCAGCTTTGTGAGTGTTTTCCTTTTATTGCCACCCAGGCTTCATCCTTGGAGATACTTCAAAGTATCAAGACATAAGGTTTGATTGGAGGTTCTGTATATAGCTGCAATAGTGATGTGCAGAGAAGAGTGAGATGTTCTATCTAGCAACGTCAATCAGCATGCAATTGAGACTCCCCCTAAAACTAGCCCGGTGCACACTGGGTCCTTGAACACAGCTTTTAACACCTTGAAACATAAAATTCTCAAGAAATTTTTGGTCATCAGACATAGCTTTTTTGGACCAAACTGAGCAGTTGAAAAAGAAATGTCAAAATATTATGACATGTGGGTTAAAAATGGTGTTAAAGGTCCCAATGTGAACTGGGCTATTAAATCCATGCACCCTGATCATCGGAGTGAACCTGAGTCTCAACCACAGAGAATACTATGCTTATTAGATAGTGAGCTTTTTTGTAGTGAGTGAATATATAATAATTCCATAGTTTTGAGGACTGATACAACGTATGTATGTGTGAGGAAAACCAGGCCAGCAGGGCATTCAATCCTTTTTATTCCCCACCAAATTGGAACAAAGATAAAAAAACAACATGGAGAACAGGTTTTCGACGTATCAGAAGGTTTTTTTTGTTGATGTTTTTTTGGTGGGATGGGATGGCAGTTGAAGAGGAAGTCAGCAAGGGCAATCATAACAATACAAAGCCAAATCAGAGGGAAAAGGAGAAAACATAACATCGTGCTTACCCAAAGTTTAATCAACCCGTCCCAACTGGCGGTGACCAACTTTGACTGAAAAAGAAGGACAAAAAGCTCAGCGAAACTGAAGCACAAAAAAAAAGCCAAGAGCGAAGGGGGAAACAAACGGTTCATGGGGGAGCCAGGAGTGACTAATGATGACTTGATCGTGGCATTTCAACCGTTTAAGGATCCGACAGGACTTCCAGTCCCAAAACACCATGCTCCCCGCCCCATCACCCGAACTCAAGAACTTCCCGTCGGGCGAAAATCCTACCTCGCATGCATAGCCCGCAATCGTGTGTCCCGCAAATCGCTTCTTCCGGTTCTGCTTGAACGTGTCCGCTGAGTAGATTAACACTTGATTGTCTAGCGACTGCATTGCTAACCACTTGTCTTTTTCCAGCAACAAAAAGTCAAGTTGTGCGCGTCCTTGTTTGATTTTTTTTTTTTGAAGCAACAAAAAAAGTATTAGGCTTACTGTTTGGATGAATCGTGACTGCAGGCATACTGTGCATAGCAGGCTCGGCGATATATTTGATCACGACTGGAATATCGAAGTCCCATGCACGGATAGTTTTATCGTCGGAAGTTGTCACAAATCTTCGATTCTCGTCGACGAAAGTGATGGTGTTTCTTTGGCGGCCAAACATCATGACTGTCAGTTTGTGACTGTCTCTATCAACGCACAGGGTCACTCACACTGGTCCCAAATGTTGGTCATACTCTTGAGTGATCTCCCCTGAACGCATGTCATACTATGAAAAAAGACATCCAAAAACACTTCAATCATCATGCACAACGACTTTGCGCAGATCCACTCTCTTACCTGGACTATCTTTTTATCTGACATCCCGGCTAGGAATATATGTTGCTTATCGTTATCGGGATGCAATTTAACGCAATATGGGATCTTTCCGTTGGAGAACGCTTGTACACAATGTCCTACACATCCATAAATCGATATCAGTTCAGCGCACGAAGCGGGCCGATTTTTTTTTTTTAAAAAA
>SMGU01003692.1:0-13217 GCA_004348175.1 Puccinia novopanici
CGAATGACTGAACACATATTCCTCATAATGTTCCTCACGATCGATTCCATGATATTCGATTGGAAGATAAGATTTGCCAGCAAACAGCTTGATATCTTCTGACCACTCAGGCAGTGGGCAATCCATTAGTCGGCATAGAAAAGCGACCAGGCCGTAGCGGGAGAGTAGTCCAATTGATCGATTGGTGTCGGTGAGGAGTGTGATGAGTGTGACCGAAAAGGAACCTAGGGATATCTGAGGTCGCTTGCGGTGTTCCTCTGAAGGCCATCCCGGACCGAGTGCCGAGCCATCGGCCCTGGATGAAGAATTGATAGTAGGGCTCTGCTGAGCGTCATTGACGAAGTCTTCAGTCTCTATCAGAGGACATTTACTAAAATAGTACCACATGATGTTGCACAGTGATGGACTAAGAGCTTCACGAATCCCTTCGTCTGACAGAGCATACATTACCCATATCAGTACAAAAACTTGATAGCATGAAGGACAGAAAAAATAAATACCATCTTGTGCTAAACCACTCAAAAGAGGTAGAACATATTCGACAGCTTCAGAAATATCCACGTCCTCCAAGAGCTCCGGAAGCCGCTGAGAAACAATGACGCTATGGAAATATATGGCTTCAATTTATTGAAATCTGGGAGCTTGATACAAAAAGTAAAAGATATGGGGCGGGGACTAACCGATGATAAGTATTCTCACTATTTGCAAACAGAAAGATCTTCTCCATGGTACTCAATCTCTGATCTTCATCGTCTTCTTCTTGATCGTTGTTGCGCATCATGTGAAGCGGACTAAAGGACTGATGAGGGTGCTCTTCCGCAGCTTGATTTTCTTCCAATAAACTGGGGTTGGAACAGGTGTCCATCCATTCTGCAGCCCTACGTTCTTCGTCTTCGATCGCCAGGTCTTCCTCAGGTTTGATGAGAGGACTACTCGGCTTCTGATCATTTTCGATGGGTGAGGAGGGAGAAATGGGTCTGTCTGATGCAGATAATTGAGTGGGGTCGGAGGAGTCAGCGTGGTTTGTTAAAAAGTTAGCAGAGTGAGGTGTTCCAGGCCGTGCTGTGGCGCCTGAGGAAGTGGTTGATGGGGCTGCTATGGGGTTTGAGCGGGCAAGATCAAGTGGGGGTGGGATACTTTTCTTGGTAATTCCGTGTAATGCGGCTGATGGATGGGGAGACGTTAAGGAGTCATCTGAAAGTGGTTCAGGGTGTGCGGTAGTTGAGACGGGTGATGATGATAACGATGAGGATGATGATGAGAGATCGATTGGCCAGGGGGATTGACTTGACGTGATTGAGCGAGAACGCATACGGTTTCGATGATTGGAAAGGAGGGATGAACCCGGAATGATGATGGCAGGAATTGGGACGAGTGGTTGTTGGGCCAGCTCAAGTTCTAAGCCCAGGGGATCGTCCTGCAGATGGCGCTCATCGGTGAGGGTGGTGTTTGAGTCTTCCTGGTCGGGACTGATTCTGCGTGAAGAGGAGGATGAGGAGGATGAGGAGGAGGAGGAGGAGGATGAGGAGGAGGATATGGAGGGTGAGAGTGAGCGTTGACGGGTGAGGTTGAGTAGCTGTAGACGAGAATGGGAGAGTGAGTCTGCGCTTGATCGTCTGCTGAGGGTTGGTTGATCAGATTGAGTGAGATTAGGGTCTTGTGGTTGAGGGCTGGATAAGAAGGATTGGAAGGAGAGGTGATGAAACTGTCGATGATTGATAGTATTATTATTGTTGGTAGTTGATGAGGTTGATGAGGTTGATGAGGTTGAGGATGAGGATGAGGAGAGTGATGATGAGGCTGATGAGTTGGATGAGTTGGATGAGAGTGAGGATGACTGTAGTATGTTGGAAGGTGTTGTTTGGGTGTGTTCCAGTTTGAAGTTGTTTGAGTAGAGTGATGAAGAAGGAACCAAGCGAGGCCTGGATAGGATATCTTGTTCGATCTGAGATGTCTGTATCCCCGGGAGTGAGTTACGTAGTGGGTGGGTGGTACTTGGTGCTGGTTCAATGATTGGGTTCAAGTTGGGGTCGATGGGAGAGGGGGTTCGAGAGAAGGGGGGGCTAATTGAGACGCTGCTCTTGCGGCGATGTCGACCGATGTGGGAGGAAGAGCCGGTGCGGTTGAGTCGCTGTAGGAGAGGTTGCTGTTGTTCTGTTGACTCAGTCTGGGTGGTGGGAAGGGTGGAGGTCAAGTTAGGGTTAGGGCTTGTGTTGTTGGTGGTGGTGTTGGTGAGTAGTTCTTCCACGTTGGAACGTTGTTGGCTTACTGAGTCAGATTGAGATCGATATAATGGCACTACGGGCCTGTGTTTTTTTTTGGCAAGTTTAGCAATATGAATAAAAGTTACTGAGGAGTGGTTTGGCTGACCTATGATTCAAGGATTCCTTGACGTCGGTGGAGGATCTACTAGGGCCTATGGAAGGTCTAGATAGGGAGGGGCGATGGGTATTGTTTGAGCCCATGGTTTCGGTTGTGGTGAAGGAGAGGGTGGAACGAGCCAGGCCGGCAATAAAGGAGCGCTCGACCGGGGAGGGGGAGGTGAGAGACGTTTTGGGAGTGATGCCGGCCTTGATCCTCTTGATGAGACTTGAAGCGCATGAGTTGATGAGAGTGGCAAACCTGAAATTAAAAAAAAAGAAAAAAAAAATCAGAAAGGGGGGAAAGGATCACAGCTATTAATCTGTAGTCATCCAGAGCAGTGGTGTTGCATAAGCCAGCTCAATCTCCTCCGTCCGAGAATCGATCAGGACAAGCTAGCAGCACCAAACAGGAAAGGGAGCAGTCGTATTCATGAGCCAAGCTGACCAAGGCTGGAGAGGAAAAGAAAAAAAAGAAAAAGATGGCATGTGGTTCAAAACGCACCTCAGGCTCATCAAAGAGACGGTTCGCAAGATGGGCCGGGGGCTCGAGGCCGAAGGATGAAAACAGATGGAGGTCGGTTGGTTGAAAATCGGCCTGCTTGGGTAATCCTTCCAAAACAGGAGGAAGCTGGCCTGCTGTGGATGTAATTATTATTAGAAGATAGGCTAACCGCGCGAACGAGAGGGAAGAAGGGGGAGGAGGGTTGGAAAACAGGTGGAAGCTTCGGTGGGTCGTAGTCTTCAGGTGCTTGATGAGTGTTCTGGGGAGAGAATGTTCTCTTCCTTTTTTTTTTTTTGGTGTCGTTTCTGTTGGTTTTTGCACGAAAGAGTGTTTAGGTGTGTATCGGGTTGTTGGATGGCCTTGATCAAGTGTGGGCAGCTGGTATTATGTATGCAGTCGGATGTGCTTGCAGAACCCAAGTTTCGACTCAGGGAGGCGAGCAGGGACGCGGACACTGGGCAGGGGAAAAAAAAACTTGGCTGTGGGGTGAATCAGTGGGGGCATACACACAACTTTTGATGTGACAAGTTGATTTCGGCTGGAGAATTAATTACGAAAATGGACTTGTAACGGGACGAGGGGCTGAATTCAAAAACCATGTGGGCCTCACTTCTCATGGCAGCATTTCCTTTGACTGTACAAAGGGTTGGCTGTACATAAACAATCATCTAGAATTTACCTTTTCTGTATCATCCATACACGCAGACGCACTCCACATTATCAACATGAATTGCATAAAAAACCTCAAATCTGGCTCACCAACTTCCCAAAAGGATCAATTCAGTACTCCACAGTCAACATGGTACTTTTGAGCTTATACCTGTGTTCATTCTACAAGGAAAGCGGCTGATATCGCACAAACTGGTCTAGTTACTAAAGATGTCAAGTGTCAGTGAATCATTCAGCTTGAGCAGAACAGTGATCAATCTAGATTTGAGAAAATGAAAAATGCAAATAATTGGAGGTCTTCCCATCACCAAAAATTGCAAATCTGGACCACATGTTTCCAAATCCCAAACTTTGTTTGGTGGTCAAAATCATTGACAATCAGGTCCCCACCACCACATAAGATTTAGGATGTAGGTTTAGAAAAGGTAAATTTAGGAATTGGAGAGGGCAGGAAGACCTCCATTATGCCTGATAGCATCAAGACTATGAGAAGATATGCATGCAAAGAGGACTGACTACCCATAGGTCCATATCGTTTATTTTGAATTTTACCAAAGCTATAGCAGCTGGCCTGTAATGAATTTTCATCACACAAAAAAAGTTATGAATTTGAAAAGTATATGCAGGGTCAAGATTGGAGGACTTCCCCTTGGTCTGGATTGCTTAATAGGGGGCCTGTACCACAAATTATGACATGGGTAGTAGTCAGCTACTGTGTGGCACATGCTTGTATGTAGACATATACACACAAGAGAAATGTAATAATCATAGTTTCACTCTACATTTAACAACACCACAGACCTGAGATTATTTGAAAACAGTTTTTGCCTGTTTTTTTTTTTGTGCAAGCTGAAGATTGAGAAGACTGTATTGAAAACAAGGGTCAGAGGTGTTTTCAAAAACAGTGGAAAATCCCCCAAAATGTATTTTCTCAAAGCCTTGCTTGGTGGTTGACACCTGACTGTAATCAATCTTTTTCAACAAAAAAAGTTTGGAATTCAGAAGTAGAAGCTCCAGATTAAGGAGTCTGGGTGATGAGAAGTCCTACAATATTTCTTTCAAACCTTGTGCAGAGTCATGTGCCATAATCTGAGGGAATGAATGAATGATCAACCTCAGATTTATAAATCAGCTTGACTTTCAATTAGAGCATTGAGACATGTGGTGTTGTCAGATTGCGCCGAAGAATTTTCGATGACTTCCGATCATAATTGACACTTTTGCTGAATATGTGGTGATTCCACAGTGAAACCTTGATTAATGTTCTTGCAGCTGATGGGTTTCTAGAGTAGCAAACTGCTTAGAATGCTTTTTGAGGCGCACATGGATGGATGGATTGTTGTATACTAGTTTATGCCGAAGCCAATGATGGCGAAATGCCCTGCAGGACAGAGAACACGTGGGCTGTTGGATGCGTACACAAAAATTATCCAAGGAGATGTCGAGGTGTGCTCCATCCAAATGTTTCGAGGACAGGGTTGAGGGCGGTGATGTGACGGTATGCTGAGGACACTGCAAGGATCGAGTAATTATGTTTTTGTCGTGTTTGGGCCGGCCGATTCCTCGTGACGCGCCAAAGTTCATTCGACAAAAATCTGTCGCGAACCATCGAAACACCAACGAAGGATATGATGATCAGAACACCACATCCATTCAACAACCAACACTTGCTCGCTGCTTCCGCAAACAGCCTCTCCTCAGAATCTCAGCTCTTCAAACAACTCGAAGCTGCAACACAGATACTCGATGACAGACTGAACTCAAGCCTCAAACTAAACCAACCCATCCAGCTCGATTCAACACTACAAGGTTTTCCAATTTCCATCTTATGCTCCTTGCCAGCTTCAACTCAGGCTGACGTGTCTTTCATTTCCCCAGGCCATTATTCCTCAGATTACTCTCTGCCACCTAATCCCATTTGGGCACCTCTCATCAAGCGCCGTACCATCCATTTACCCGATGTCCTCTTCGATCAGTACGATATCCAGCAACATCGCTGTCTAATGGGCATATTCCCCGAAATTCAAAGGGCTTGGTTCACTGTCGACAATAGGCTATTCTTATGGGATTATCGAGATGGCAACGATTTTGCTAGCTTCGAACAACTCGAAGAAATCATCTCAGCCATCGCGATCGCGAAACCAAAACCAGGTGAACAGCAATGAAAAAAAAAAAAAAAAAAAAACTCTTGTCATTCCCCAGACCGATCACACCCTCAATTGATTTTCTAAATTCATTATTTGCTTTGATTTAGGTCTATTTGTTTCCGATATTCAACACCTTCTAGTCATCTCAACACCCTTAACGGTGACGATCGTCGGCTTAGCATTAAAACCAAGCTCCTCATCTAATTCCTCAAATGACGAATTATCACTTTATCTAACCGGCTTGGAAGTCCCCACCGATGGAATCGTATTCACCTCCATCTTCTGTCATAACTCCACTGGTCGAATTTTCCTCATTGGATCATCCGATTCTCAAGCTGGTCAGGCCGTCGGGAACGAATTATTCGAATTCGAGTATCGATCCGAGGAGGGATGGTTCAAAAAAAAGTGTTTACTAGTTAATCATTCGAGGGGCGGGGCTGGCGCTGGCGCCCTCAGCAGCTTATTACCTAGTTGGTTGAAATCGGTCACGCAAGGGAACATCCTCATGATTAACATCGATCAGGAACGGAATTTGATTTACGTCTTACTCAAAGCCGGCTCTATCATGATGCTCAGTTTAGGAAACAACGGTTTGGATACTCCAACCGAAGTGGCCAGCTTCACAAACATCGTAAGAGAAGCGCTCGGAATGTGTCCTTCAGCCGGTCCCTTATTAGACCCTCGGACCTTTGAAATTAGTGGCATTCATGTCATCCCTAAGCAAGAGGGTGGCCAGGTCGCTCTGGTGGCCGTTACCAGTCAAGGCGTTCGGATGTATTTCTCCCTTGCCAAGAGAGGTTATGGTTACGCGTATTCAGCTAATTCTTCCACCCTCTCCTTCACGAACAACCAAGATTCTATTCCCAGCTCTCTCTGGCTATGTCACGTTCGACTCCCACCTCGAAATTCAACACCCAGCGCCCATCAGTCAAAGGACAACCAACTATCAAACATGAATTTATCTTCAGGTTTCCAACTTATAGGCAATCATCAGAACGGCGGAATGTTAGATGGAGAAGAAGCCGAACATGAAATACCACCGATCCCAAATCCATTGAGTCTTTCCTACTCACATTACACCTCCCCAGGTGGATTTTGGGTCTCTTCTCATAGCGTCGATTCCGAGCACAACATCCTCCTAGCCGTGGCACCCGATGTCGCCCATCTCTTACAAGCGTCATCAACATCGGCTCCAACGGGAAGTCAAACCTCCAACCCGTCTCTCTCAGTTCAGCAACAATCCTTCCAACCTTCGATCTGCGAGATTGCATGCCCGATCAAGATCGAAGGACATGCATGGGCAATTACACACACAACCCGAGAATCTGAACTCGACAACTACCACCCCATCCAACTCGTCGGTCCTCAGCAGGAGTGGTTGGTCTTATCTAACATGGGCATCACTGTCCTGTCTAGTCAAAGACCTGTCGATATCTTAGCCGAGCTACTCAATAATATGCCTGGGAAAGAGCAAGAATTATCACTATTTTGGGACCGGTATGTGGTCTTGGATTTCCAGAATCTGCTTTTTACTCTCGCTTATGTCATAAAAGTGCCCTACTTGATCTGTAAAACTAACCCACGCTGTGTCTGTCCAACGTGCAGTTTTGGACGAGATCAAACCTGTGCAATGAGCTTAAGCATCGCGGTCGGTGAATCGGTGACTTACAACAACCTGTCCGAGTCGAGTACCAAGCACCGCAGTCTCCTCAAGCCTTCCCTTGGTGCCCCTGGCGGCTATCAGCATCATCGGGGAACGGAGACGATCCAACAAGCTAAGAAACTTCTCGTCGAATCTTCCGGTCGGCCGGAAATTTCTCTCTCTGGAGGGAATGTTCAAGGTTGTCAGTTGCTTTTATCACATTCCACTCTTGCTGCTGTTTTACTGCTCAGACCACTTTCTACATAAGATGCAGACGTGCTTGTCCATCACCATTAATTTGAATCACTGACTAATTTTACTCGTGGTCTTCAGATTCCAGCTCCTTCGGCCTCGGAGACGGCAGGAAGATCTGCTTCAGTGGCAAACATGAAGGGATTGCCCTTTATATGGCATGGCTCGTCCGTCCGATTTGGAAAAAAAAAGTGTTGGCTCTAAGGTGGGTTTTTTTCAGTTTAATAAGAATCGTTTCACATCATCTCATTTGATTACTTTTTTTTTGTCCGAATTAGTGCCGCCAATCCGAGTGTCCCTATCTCGAACCTGTCTGAAGTACTCTTAACACAAGTTCAAAAGGAACTAGAAGCACTTCGACATTTTATTGATAGGTAAGCACAATTCTTTATAATCACACTATTGACAAGTCCCTCATACCTTGACTCGAATTTTCTCGACTTGATCACCTCTCTCGACTGGTGATGACGCAGTGAGGTAGTTTTATTAGCATCAATTCCTGATATGCGGACTGCCGGTCGAACCGATCCTGCCGTGTATAACTTGGAACAAGCCTCGATCGTTGGCCTTCGGGTTCTATTGACTCAGGCAGTCGAAGCTCTATCGTTCATCCATTTGCTGATAGATTATAAATTGAGTGAATTATTAACCGCGTGAGTGTTTGTCACTTCAGCCGTTCTCATTTTTCATCCTGAACCTAACGTGTCTTACTTTCTCAGGTCTCCTCGTGAAGTTTCCGAAACTCTATTGAATCTAACGTATCGGGAATTTATCACTGGCCAGCAGGGTCGCGATTGTGCTCGAGAACTTGTGAAAACGCTGATTAATCAGCAGATTAGTCAATCCTTTAGTGTCGATGCCATTAGCGAAACTCTTCAACAGAGATGTGGTACCTTCTGTACCTCTGATGATGTACTACTTTATAAAGTCTGTCACCCTTCATTATTTCAACGTCATAAACAAGCAAGGTTGATTTTCTTTCCTCCTACAAGGCGATCGAAGCACTCAACACAGCAAAAGAGAGTCCTGGTGGCCAAGAAAAGCGAAGTTTGGCCCGAGAGGCTCTCCGGTGAGTTGTCAGGTTACCCGATCCGAGTATTCGCAACACCTCTGAAACCTAGCCCAAATTTTAAACGCACACGCTTACTTATTTCTGGCTTCCTTGCTCTGAAAAAGTCTATTTCAAAAGGGATCGAAGCACATGTCACTAGAAGTTCTTCAGGATGCCTGTCATCAATTCACCGCCACGGGCTTCTTGGATGGTGTGGTAGAGTTGTCGTTAAGTTGTGCAAAAGTGTGGGATCCAACTCGACAAGCATTGTCCTACTGGAAAGAAGGTCAACCCAAAGGCGACAGTCGTTCGAAAGTTTATGAATTGATCGATCAGTGCTATCTTTTAATCAAGAACGCCTTGGTCACCTTCGATCCTACCGCGTCAACTTCGAGTGGATTGACTGGTAAGCCTTCAATCTCATGGTCGGCTTAGAATTTTTTTGTCTCATGAACCAGTAGTTAACCGTTTGAAATGATTGGCTTTTCATGACAGCGGCTGAGCTATCCTCTGTACTCGACCATGCAATCCAGTTAGCTCTTACAAGCGATGACGAGCTATTTCATTATCGTTATTACGACTGGCTACTGGAGCAAGACAAGACAATGCTACTTCTCGAAGTCGGTCGGAAAGGAATGTCTTATTCAGACGTCGTGCTCCTGGCTAACATTCTTCTTCCCAAATACGATTTTTAGGCCCGAACACCCTTCCTCGAAGCTTTTCTTCAAGCTCCCCCCATCACACTTTCCAAAGCAGACCTATTGTGGCAATATTATACTCGCAACTCTGCATTCTTCGAAGCGGCTCGGATTTTGGCCAATCTGGCTAGTGATGATGGGTAGGCTGGTATTTCTTTCTTGTATTGAATCATCGCACAAGACGCCAATGTTTCAACATTGCTATCCGTTTATTTCATGTAGATTGAATCTGCAGCTTACACGAAGAATCGAGTACTTGTCATTGGCAGTGAGTAATGCAAAGTCTACGCCAAATCTGACCACAAAAAGCGAGAATGGAGAAATCTTCAGCTTTCTTACCGACCTCGAAGAAAAACTAGAAGTTGCTCAAGTTCAAATTGAAGTGCTGCAAAACGTGCTAGATTTGAGTGATGATCAATTTGACCTCAATAACCATCACAATGAGGATCGAAACGCAGGTCCAACCAAAGAAGACGTAGTACAGGTTTTACAATCTAGACTACTCACTATCAGCGAGGTGAGTCCATGTCCTTTTGCGAACACTATTTCTCGTCTCATCAAGTTATCTTTCAACCGTTGAGATTAATTAGATGATCTTTTTTTATAGATTTATAGAGACATTGTGGAGCCGTTAGGATTACTAGAATGTACCCTTCTGATATTTCACGTCTCTGATCACCGAGATCCAACTTTAATTCAAACTGTTTGGTCGGCTATCATCGAGCAAGGTGTGTCTGTTACTTCCCAATTGAGATACGAATCTGCGTCTCATCTGATCACCTGGTGTCTTTTGTGTCACAGCCCATGAAGGCAGACCCGGCATTTTGTCTGGAGTTGAGGGTGTTGCTAATAAGGTATCTCAACTGGGAAGGAAATTCTATCCTTCTGACATCGCTTTCAACACGTGTAAGCATGCCAAGGTTTCTGGTCTTTTGTTTTTTTTTTATTAGCAAAAGTAAACTGATCTCTCTGATGTTCTGTGATGGCGTGTTTTCAATGGAAACAAAATAGCCATGATTGTTGGGATTTTAGAAAAATATGCATTTGACAACCCTTTGCCTGGAAACAAAAAATGGGTCGGTTCGGTTTTGAGGGAGGCTGGATTACCCTGGCAAACAACGTGGGAATCAGTTGATGAACTGTTCACGAGCAAGGTAAGTTTCTCGGTCTCATCTGGTTGAAAGAAGTTGTCAATCTTGTATCGACTTATCGAACTGATTTGGTTGGCATTTACAGCTACCTCCATGGCACATTGATAGCACAATCTCATTTCTAACGTTTGAGATCGCCGAGATCATTCGGCAGTGGTTGGCGGAGATGGCCGAACTGAATGATTTCTTACTGACAAATTCCCACTCGAATGCCAACCCAACCCCGAGCAGACCAACGACAAACGGCTTTCCTGCGGCCCGCTTGGAGGACGCGATTGACCGATACGTTGACACGCTCACCCTCATGCTCGCAAATTCTCATCCTTCCTCCCTTCGACAAGGCAATCCCTCTCCCGTCCCAAACGTTCAAACTCAATCTTCCGATGATGAATTCACAAATGCCATTGAAAGTCTGAAAAGCTCCAAAATCAAGATTCAGGAACTGTTTTGATCTTGACCCATGTTTAGTCCCCGTTTTACGCTCTTGAACAAATGTTAAACTTGATCATCCCCAAAATTTAGATTCGTCCTATTCATGAGGAGCAGATTCTTCTTGTCATTGATCATGAGTTACCTCCAACTAATATCCTAATCAATCCCTTGATAGATCTCATCTGGCCGATTGCTTGTCCTCAGTGTTTTTCTTTTCAATACAAAAAAAAGAAAAGAAAAAGAAAAAAGGAACACATCTGAAAATCATGATACCCATGGACTTCAGACCAAGAACAATAGCATTTTTTTTTCCTGCTGCTTTTTCATCCTAGATTTGCTTTGCTTAGGATAATGAGCAGGGTTGTCCGAAGGAGTGTTTACTCTTCAAAGGGTGCTATGTGTGCTCCTATAGAAGGTTTTTCTTGTGGTCCGCATTGAAAGTACGAGAATAGGCATTGTCTTTCGATGTCTAACTTCCCTCCAGACTAAAAATAAATAAAAAATCGCCTAGCAATTTGCTTATACAGTAATAATTCATAATTCATGGAGTGTATGGTTCTATTCATCCATTGAAAGCATAACAACCAACTTTTGGATGACTTCCTCCTGATTTGATTTCAGGTAAAGTAACAACTCTCGCGTCAACGGACTTGCTTGTACGAATTTTCCTGATCAGATAAGTTGATTTTGATTCAGCAGGCCAGATGGAATAATAATTGGGCACCACAATGTGGACTCACTCTGCAAGTCGCTAAATCGAGTGAACAAAGCGTGCATTCCCGTAGCAATCATAAGACGAGAAACCCCTTGGATCTCCAGTCCTGAGCGACTATCAGGGGAGCCCTGGTTGGGGCCATCGCTGCTCGACATGGATTGTTCGTTTTGGAGTTGGGTGCCTAGGTGGATCCAGAACTCGTTGGCTAATTCTTCTCGGAGGGCACCAAAAATTTCCAGCGGGTACGTCATTTGATAATCAAATTGGGAGCAGTAGTGTTCGATGAAATCTGCGGTAAGAGGACCAGCCTCAAGCCCTTCACCAACTTGCTGTTGCTTTACTTCAACCCGGATGGAAGGACATGTCAGTGATTCATATCTTCCAGGTATGGCTTATTCGACTAACCAGTTGCTTCATGACAATCTGCCATAACTTCGATCAATGCATCAGAAACTATTTGCAACTGTTGGGAAGTTAACGCTTTTCCCTCCTTTACTGAGTTTGAAATACACAGAATCAACTTCGTGACGGCCAGCGCTATTGTGTGATCACACCTGAGCGGTGTGACAAGTATATTGGCCAAGTTAATTACTGAGCTCTTGACTAGATGCTCTTCTGGATGCAGAGATACACGGTGAATTAGCTTTGATATGAGTTTAGGAGGGATATCTCCTCTCCTGACGTACCGAGCGGTCGAATCTCGAGACATTTCGTTAGGAGCATTGACTTGCTTAAGGCGCGCCTTTGGTGGGATAAGACCTCTTGTTGGCTATGCGTGTGATCCGCCGAAATCTCTATCTCAAGTAGTAAGCTTTCCAGCAACCGGGGGAGCTTGATCTGCAAGCCCTGGATGAGGCGTTCGAAAGCTTTTGGCGACAAGCTGAGCGTCATGTCTATAACGTCGAACGGAGCTGCAGAATAAGAGCGGGTAAATATGCTTTATTTTTAAGTATTGGTTATTCTGCAATACTTGTAGACAGTGAAGGAAGAATATGAGAGACTCTCTTCCAGCAACACACCCGAACTTTCTAAGCTCCGATAAATTTCCATTTGTATGATTTTTTCAATCTGAACGCCAATTTCGTCTTTTTCCTCCACGCTCAGCATCACAGTCGGTGAACCCCATAACGCCGAATAAACCTGAAGCATTACCAATGTGATGTAGTCCGGTGAAGAATCTGTCGTACCCAAATCATCTGAGTAATTGCGATCCTCCTTCATTTTCTAAAATTCACAAATGGGGTACTTAGTTTTACTTCCATGCGGCTGGTCATTTACGAGGAAGTAGGAACTGACAATTAGACTTCTAAGACCTATCGCATGATTTCCAAGCAAAGGTTTCACGACACGCGAATATCTTGAGATCGTTTCTGAACCTTCTAAGCTGTAAGGAATCATTTTGGACAGAAGAGGTTTTATACCGTTGGAATTGGAATTAAGCCAGGAGTATTCTTGCACAATCCATAGAAGAGTCTACATGCAGAAAGTCGAGACATCACCTTGTTCGTTTTTTTTAGCAAAAGTGATGTGAGACAGAAATAAGTTTTGATATGCTTACAATCATTCCTACCCAATTTGAGTCTTGCACGGGACAC
>SMGU01003697.1:0-16613 GCA_004348175.1 Puccinia novopanici
CATTGAATTTTCCAGGATCCACAAGGCAGCTGCCCTTGCTGATCATGGATATTCCCAACATAAGTTGACGGTTGTTGGTACTTCCAAACCCCCTCCTCCCATATCAAATCCTTGAGACGGTTGTTGTGAACCTTTTTTGGAATGTTTAACGGCTCCATCGGCATGAAATTTACTTCAATCCTGCAGGTTCTGATGCAATTTCATGGAGTGCAGCCATTCAGTCATCTCCTCCACCCCCCTTTTTCTCTCTGGTGGGCAAACAATGCTCATTGATTCTTAACTGTGTTGTCTGGTAGCCATAGTGGATTCGAAATCCTTTAGCACAGGATCTTAAGCGCCATTATGTAAAACATCTTCCGACCATTTCTTTTCCTTACATATATGGATTCCATTTTTTGAGGGAGGACAATGAAGACAAGATCGTAGTTTGACAGCAACAACGTTACTAGGATGACCGCACGTCCTGCAAGCATGTTTTCCGGCGACAACTTGCCATTGAGCCATGCATTACTTTTGTTCGTTTTGTTCATCTTGCACATGGTGAGGCAAAGGCTCTTCAGGTGTTCTGAGCCAAGCTTTGAAGTCTTCGATCATATTCTTCAGCTTTTGGGTGGCCAGGTATGGATGGGGTGAGCTCATGATCGCCGAAACCACTGCGACGCCGATCGGAGACTCGGCATCCTTATCGGAGTCAAACTTGTTGGATTTGCAACCGTCCAACGTCTGAATCAGATTGGTCGAGTTGATTCCACCTATCATTAATAGTAACACGGTGTCATTCTTCTTCCGTTGTTTTTACTCGGTTTCCTCCTCAACACATGACTCACCGATCACGACTAAGGGGACCGACAAACCCATACGATCCAGTTCATCCCGGATGGCTTTGACTCCCTTCGGACCTGGCACATACACACAGCGTCAATACGTCGAGATTTCGGTACAATTTCACAAGCCAATGGTGAAGGATTGAGAAGGATATCCGAGCGAGCAAACCGATGATTTTGTGGTCTGGGATCACTTTGGTTCCTGTTGGCCAGCAGGTCCCGACACCGAGATACGCAGCTCCAGCGTTGACGGCAGCGACGGCCTCACCGATAGTGTTGACACTGATGCCGACGATTTCATGGCCGCGAAAGATCTTCTTGGCGTCCAAGAGGGGCATATCGTCCTGGCCCAAATGGACCCCATCAGCGCCAGAAGCAAGGGCAATGTCGATGCGATCGTTGATGATCAGCTTGACGGGTGGCTGGCAAATCTGACGCAGTGCTCGGGCCCGCTCAAGGAATAGCTTGGTCGGTAGATTTTTCTCTCGGAGCTGAACGATCTTCACCCCGGCCCGTACGGCTTCCCTGACTGTCGATTCCACCGTCGCGCCTGCGGGCAGATGGTCTGAGGAGGTTACCAAGTAAAGACTGTAATCGGTCATCTTCAAGGGTATCCTTGTCCAACACGGCTTCGCAGAGGAACTGGCAGAAAAATCACCAGTGGCTCGTTAGTAAATGCGTTCGGAGAAGCCAATGTATATGTTAATGATCCACTTGGCTAGCACCGCACGCTGGAGCTCGGTGGAATCTCATCCTCGGCGACTCGCCGCAGATTAAGGGTCCCTAAAAATCGAGCCGACGACAGGCATGTGTTGCATCCGTTCCATGCAGATTAAATGTGCACGACATCAGGACTCAGAAGACTTGATGCTGTTGAAGGCTGCTGGACAGAGCACCGCTGTATCAGTCTTGTCGATTCGATCGGATCGGATCGGATTCCCCGGGCGCTCCCGACATTCTTGTGCAAGGGAAACGGGTGAACGCCTGAAAGTCCCCGGTCTTGCCCCGGTTTCACCCACGGTCGGCCCATGCCCTAACTGGATGAGACTGGTGAGCAGCTGGTATCGGTACGCCCAGCCCTCCGCAGCCACCCGCATCCCGAACTCCAGAAGGGGCCACCAGACTGGCAGACTTGTCCAGCGCCCTCCCTCAGCCAATCCAAGCCAAATTTCTCATTACCACCATCGACCACCATGGGCAGAGGTAAGCACGATACTTGACATCCATGGATTCATTGATGGCTTACTATCATCTCTCCCCAACCAGTCATCCGAAACCAACGTAAGAGCGGTGGAATCTTCAAGGCTCACCAAAAGCACAGGATTGCACCTGCTGCCTTCCGACCTCTCGACTTTGCCGAGCGAAATGGTTACATCCGTCGTTTGGTGAAGGAAATCGTTCACGAACCTGGACGGTAAGCGGGCCGCCTACCAACCAATCCTCTTAGCCTCAGAGGTCCACACTTGCTAAAATGTCGATTCCTACCTGGACAATCAATGATTCAGTGGAGCCCCACTTGCCCGAGTGGTCTTCCGGGATCCCTACAGGTACAAGATGCGCACCGAGACCTTCATTGCCACTGAAGGCCTCTCCACCGGGTCATTCATCTACTGCGGAAAGAAGGCCAGCCTGTCCGTCGGTAACGTGTTGCCCATCGCCGCGCTTCCGAAGGAACAATTGTTTGCAACGTCGAGGAGAAACCAGGAGACCGTGGAAGCTTGGCCCGCACCAGCGGAAACTACGCCACCGTCATTGGTCACGACCCTCAACCGGGAGGTCCCGAATCAGACTCCCAAGTGGCACTAAGAAGACGGTTATCTCGACTGCCCGTGCCACCGTCGGAATCGTCGCCGGTGGTGGTCGGATCGGTAAGGCTCCTCCAGTCTTCTCATACACCACCGATCGCTGACCATTGACCACTCCCAATTGATCCCATCAGATAAACCCATGCTCAAGGCCGGACGCGCCTACCACAAATTCAAGGTCAAACGTAACTGCTGGCCTAAGACTCGTGGTGTGGCTATGAACCCTGTCGATCATCCTCGTAAGCTTGAATCATCTGATTGCCCGCCTATAAAGCCTTGGCTGAACTCATTGCTGCTACTTTCCCTCTCAACAGACGGTGGTGGTAACCACCAACACATTGGTCACGCCTCGACCGTTCGTCGGGATTGTGTATCTGGGCAGAAGTGTGGTCTCCTTGCTGCTCGTCGTACCGGTTTATTGCGTGGAACTGTATCCAAGAAGATTAGAGAAATTCCATCAAATCAACCTATGTCTTGTCGCGATACTGCGGATTGCCTTTCAGGGCTGTTTGCTCTATGCCCATGCTCTCCTTATGTAAGAATCATCACCGCAATGCACTATGACGTTAATGAAATATTCGTCACTGCGTTGCACTCCTTCTATTATTTTGGAGTGTATTGAAGGGCTGGATCCTTCATTGTCTAATGCGATCACCCTCTTAGTTCACACCACGGAATATAAAAGCCTCTCCACAAAATGAGGAAGGGTTTGAGATCGGGTGAGAGAGAGTGGAGAATGAGGCTACCATTTCCAGAAATGGATCCATGTTGTATGTCCATAGAGCCCAGTCGGCTGGAGTTTGGTGTGAACTTCTCAAACACACCTAAGGGTTCAAGATAATTACAGCAGAAAGAAATGTGGTTGGACGAAGCTTCCGATGTTTCTCGCTTGCTGTGGTCAGGTCCACAAAGGCACCACATGTATAAGCCCCGGCTTGGACGGAAGGGGCCACCCTATTCTTTCTTTCAAACAGCGGGGTTGGTCATGTTGTTAAAAAACACTCCTTTCATAAATTCCCATTTGGCATGGCTTCTGTTTGAATCCTTCCTTGGGAAAGAAGAACAACCTTGCACCTGTTTTTCCCAGTGTATCATCCGCATCAACGCACAAGAAACATGTGGAAATCAGGGAATGAAATCTTGTCCATTTTTCCCAGGTCAACCATCTTCTTCAGGACTTGAGGTGAGAATGTGTTTCCCAAAAAAGCTTGGCCATTTTTTTATGCATTGCTTATTTCACATCATCACATGTATCATAGTTACCAAGGTTTCCTGCCCCAAGTATCTGTCTCATTGACTTGAAGCTGCCTGCCACCCTGTCCACCAGCAGAGCATTGCCATGCCACCCCCAGCATGGGTGAGTGTGGATGGTGGTGGCTCTGGCAGACAGGGCCTTAACTGCAGCTGCTGAATCAAACACACACAACATTCAAATAAACATAATACAGTTTAATTTAGTTTTGCCTGGTTTTATCTGACCCTGAAATCAGCTCTTGCCCATTTCAATTATTTATTTTATTTTATTTTATTTTATTTTACTTTACTTTATTTTTTATTTTACTTTACTTTACTTTATTTTTTATTTTATTTTATTTTATTTTATTTTATTTTATTTTATTTTATTTTATTTTATTATTTTATTTTATTTTATTTTATTTTATTCTATTTTATTTTATTTTATTTTATTTTATTTTATTTTATTTTATTTTATTTTACTTTATTTTATTTTATTTTATTTTATTTTATTTTATTAGCCCAGTTCACATAGCTGCTTGCTTGCAGTTAATTTTTTTTGCGACGAGCAACATTTTAAGGAATTTGAAATAAGGTTTGGCTGTGAGAGTGTACATTTTTAGCCATTTATTTTATGCGAGCAAGCAAACTTGATTTTATGAAATTGGCATAAAAACACCCTATGTGAACTGGGCTATTTTATTTTATTTTATTTTATTTTATTTTATTTTATTTTATTTTATTTTATTTTATTTTATTTTATTTTATTTTATTTTATTTTATTTTATTTTATTTTGATCAGTTCAGCAAAGACACTTGCAAGGAATTCCTGGAAGAAATTGATTGATGATAATTGATTCATAATTTAGGTGATAATTTCCAAACAGTAGAAAGCCATAATTCTCACAGATGAACCACAACCTCATGGCAACAACCACCAATGCTAGCATTAGTATTAGCTCGGCATATTATTCAACACATTATGCTTTTTGTTTCATATTTTAGAAGAAATCCACTGACACCAGAAGATAAATCCCAAAAAACAGGTTTGCTATGCTTCACTCCAGTTCCTGTTGACAGGAAGCCACTGCACAAGGTGCTGTTGCATAGTGAATTCAGCAAGAAAATACTGCTGCAGTGCTGGGGAACTCCACCATTGACTGCTACCCCATTTATTTCTGGGTAAAAATGTGTAGTAGCACATTGTTTCAGCTGGTGATGTGTTATCGAAACCTTTAGGTTAGCAGCTTGTTACATGTTGACTTGGCTCAGCATCAAATCAAGAGCTACTTGTTCAAAAGTACACAACATTCAACCAAACAACATCTCCATTGCCTTTCAATGCGCAACACCAACCAATGAAAGCTTGACATTTCTTCAAATGAAATGCAATCACACATTTTGAAATTTGACTTTCATGAAGGACTTTCAAGATTTGACCAACAACCCTCTTTTGGCAAATCTTGTGCCTTCCTCTTGGCTAGCTTGGCATTACCCTTCTTTTCCTATGCTCAGTCCTCTTTCCTTTGCTCCTTTGCAGGACATCATTTGTCAAAGCTCAATCATTCAACAACAGAAAATATCCCTATTCATTTACAATCATACATCTCAAAGTTTCAAGTGATCAATCTTATCCTCTTCTGGGTTGTTTGAGGCATGGTCTTACTTCATGAAATCACTTTTCTCTTGTGCTTTGACCATTGTTGATACTTCCTCCTTGTGCTTGAGAATTTGTTTTTCAAATATATATACTCTTGTATTATCTACACTCTCATCTTTTTCATCAGTTAATTAATATGGTGGTTTTTGCATCTATCTCTTTTACACCAATAGCCATTTCCCTATTGAGTTTATACTTTTTGAACATGAGTTTACTATCTTCAAGCTACTTCAAAGAAACATCTACCCTATTCCTCAAACTTCCCCCCCCCCTCCCCCCCGTGCTTCAACCAACTAACCAATTAAGTCCCCTCTTAGTACATTGGGTTGGTTGCATGACAAAGATGTTGAAACAGTGCGGTTAATTTTTTTTTTTTTTAAAAAAAAAAAAAAGTCAAAAAGTTATCTTTGCAGTTTTTTCATAGCTTGAAAAAATATTTGTGGGAATTGTTTGATTGGAAGTATGATAACATAAAGAAAATTCCAAGGATAAAGAAAATTCTAAGGATAAAGAAAATTCTAAGGATAAAGAAAATTCTAAGGATAAAGAAAATTCTAAGGATAAAGAAAATTTTAAGGGTCTACAGTAAGAGACTTTTGAATTACTGTTTAATTGTGTTATCATTAATTTAGGTGGTCTGGGTCCAATAGTGACTATAATGAGATTTATTTGGAACCAGAAATTCTTCTTTACCTCTTCCATATCACTTCTTTTACTTTCTGAAAAATGATCTCCCTGTCTGGGAGAGTCAACTTTGAAGCCCAATTGTGTAAATTACAGGTACCTAGCTTGTATTTTGTTTCAAGTATTTGGTTTTGACTTATTTTAAATAGGAGGGTTCATGATAAGATTTTATTGGAAATTTTTATGAGGCTCACCCTCCAACTTCAAAGACAAAAAAGTTAGTGATTTTGGCTGCGTTGCCGAGGCCTGTATGGGCCGGCGGGGTGCAGAAAGTGAGTGGCGCAGAAAATAAAAAAACAAAAAAATCAACAATCCCAGCCCACAAGCTTTTTGGGATTGGCTGTACCCAGCTCTTGCCTTTATTTTGGAGTTGTTTAAGTAACTAATTTTAAAAAATTTAGTCATTGGAAAAATTTTCAAGGGGGATTGGAAGCAAAAGCATTAGGATGGTTCACATAGGACAATTTTAGCAAATATGTAACCAAACATCAGCAGACCTCCCCTGCCAAATTGGCTGGAGCACTGGGTTAAACCTTGCTGACAGTCTGCTCATTTCAGCCCTATGTGAACCATCCTATTGTAAACCCCCCTAATTGGTTTGGTGTAACCCAGATTAGCCATTAGCTAGGATAAGCTCAACCCAGTTGAATTGCTTGGAATTCTTGATCAGATATGTGATACATTCATGGCTTTACAGTCTTAATACCTGACCAATGCTGTGGGGTTTTGCCATTTCCTTTAGACAGATCAGACATGAAGCTCCTGCTCCTCTTCCACTCACATGCATAATGTTTATTTCTGAGGATTTGGGATGAGAGTGATGGATGAAAGATAGGCTGAGAAAGTTGAGAACTCTGTTTCATTGACTCAAAGGTGACTTTTTTGAAGAAATTTCAGCTGTTTCACGTTGAGTTTTACATAAGGTGTTGTTCACAGATCTCGAGACAAAATCAGGGAGCAAGAAACAAGAAGAAGAAGGCTGACATGTCGGGGCTCAACCTCTGTTGTTTCTTATGGATTGATGGCACTCAAGCCAGCGAACAGGCATGCATGGTCCATAGAATATATAGGGCATTAGGAAGTTGAAGGGTGCTAAAATATGGATATATTTGAAGTATCCGAAGTATTTAGATTTCTTGCGAGTTAAGCCCATTCCTTCTTGCCCTGTTATGAGTTTGGATGGCCAGGCTTGTGAGTGTGGTGTCCCAGGAGGAGGTTGTGGTATGACCATGTGCTGAGCTGATGAGGATGGAAGCTATGATGGCCTTTGATGAAGGCTGGATGGTTGAAGATTTACTCGAGTCATGGCCCCAAGGTGCGATCCCCAAGGATCGAAAACCGTCCTGGAACCATCACAACTCGCAAAGAACTTGGGAGCAACCTTGAATCATTGCCTGGACATGACCATGGAGCAGGACGAGCACAAGACTTGCGCAGATGGGAAGGACGGGAAGTTCGATTACCTGGTGATCGGCACTGGCCTCTGCGAGTCGATGGTAGCATAGTTGAGTACTCATCTCCCTATCCACTTCAACATAGGGGAGTAACATAAACTTAATCAACCTCTGTCCGTCTAGTCATCTTGCCGCTTCCAATACCTCTACTACCGTTCTCCAGGTGGACCCAAACAGCTACTATGGCCAATCGTGGGCAGCCGTCCGGCTCGAGCAACTTCAAACCGGCTCATTCGCCAGCTCGCCAGGCTCGTCATTCTGCAGAGCAACTACTGACGGAGGGAGTGTGTCGACCGACGGGCCGTCGCAGGCGCCGACCAGCACTCCGAACTCGTCCTCTTATGCGCTCTCTCTCCTGCCGACGCTTGTCCCCGCCCGGGGATCCTTCGTCGACGCTCTCATCTCCTCAAACGTCGCACCCTATCTATCCTTCCAACTTCTTCATCACTTCATCCTTGCTCAGCCCGACCATTCTCTTCTCTCCCTCCCCGGCTCCAAACACGACTTGTTCCGCATGCCCCAGCTCAGCTTGCTCGATAAACGCCTCCTCATGCGTTTCTTTCAATCTATCCTCGACCCTGATCAACTAGTCTTACGTGAGCCTGTGTTGTCAGTTTCGTTCCTTTTGCTTCTCCCACTTATATTGTATTCTGGAGATCGTGGATATATCGAATGGTTTAGCTGACCTGATCGGTCTCTTACGACACGCACAAAAATTGACCAGCCCAGCCAGACGAGTCGCTATCTAATTACCTAAGTCGGCCGCCGTACTCGATGACCAATCCGAGACTGGTGAGCGTTATCGGGGCGCTGGCGCTTTCGGCGCAGGAAGAACCATTAGCATTGCCGGTGGTAAGACGGCTGAAAACGCTATTAAGGGCGATTGGACGCCACCCCTCGACTACGGTATCTGCGCTGCCGGCGGCGCTGCTGCTGGGCGAGTATGGCGGCGGGGGTGAATGGGCGGAAGGCTTTGTGCGGGCAGCCGCGGTCACTGGACGGGCCACCCAAGTCCTGGGCCGCCCCGTGCTGTCCTTGTGTCAGGCCAAGGACGGCCGTCCCGATCGATGGACCATCCGACTCGGCTGCCAGTCCGGCCTCCCAGTCGGAGGGGACAACGAGCTGGAATTCTCGGCCTGCCGGCTGCTCCTCTCCCAGCAGTACCTCTCCCTGCTCGCTTCAGATATCCCCTCTCCCCCGACGGCATACTCCATCTGCAGAGCAATCGCCATCCTCGGCCGGCCCGGCCTCGATAAACTCTCGCACAACCTCGACACCAGTCCGAGTGTGGAACCCCGCGGCAGCCATGCGCTCGTCGTCTTTCCTCCAGACGACGACGCCACCACTCAACAACCAGTGCATGCCTTGGTCGTTGGACCAGACTCGGCCTCATGTCCGGAAGACGAGCAGGTGATCTACCTATCCTCGACCGTTACCGGGGGCGACGAGGCCGTCGATCCCAGGAGGCTTCTGGAGCCGGTCCTTGACCGCCTCATCTCGTCTGCCTCCTCGACCACCCCTCAAGACCTCCTCCGCTGCTCCGCCTTCTACACCCAACCTGTCTCTCACCTTCCTTCCCCCTCCTTGCTCCCCTCCCATCTTTGGCTCGTTCCCAGTTGGCCCGTCGACCTCGAACGATCCGGCTTCGCTGAGGTCGTCGAATGGGCAACCGAAATCGCCCAGCACTTGTCCAATCTCGCTTCTGCTCCTGAATCTCCTCCCCAAAACTTCATCCCCTGAATCTTCCGTTC
The DNA here is from genome assembly GCA_004348175.1 of Puccinia novopanici. Classification (NCBI taxonomy): domain Eukaryota; kingdom Fungi; phylum Basidiomycota; class Pucciniomycetes; order Pucciniales; family Pucciniaceae; genus Puccinia; species Puccinia novopanici. Next base: position 9,412 of record SMGU01003697.1, read on the forward strand.
TATCTCTCTTCAGTCCTTTTAGCCTTGAGATGCATAGTGGCTCAATCTTTAGACGGCTTGGATGTGGGACACAAATCACATCGTAAAATCACGTGAGAACTTCATGAGACAGACTGGTTCATTGAGCCGATGGTATCCCATCTGGAGATGCTTTGGCATTGATTGTTATGCGCGTTTCTTTAATAATTCCCCAGGCTGGAACGCTGAGTTTCTGCAAGGCATTTCACATCTTAACACGCGAGAAAAACAACAAGTAGGTGGATGTGATCGTGCAGAGATGTGTGCTGTTACCGCTGGTGAGCTTGTCGTGAGCCGGCCGACTGGAGGACTGAAATGGATGGCTGCTCTTGGGCTGTTGGGTACCGTGTCGGCGACACAAGCCAGCCAACTGAACATCCAGAACCTGGGGCTTGGATATCATGCACATGTCTTGTTCCTCCTCCCAATGTTAACGGTGCAAATTGGGAGCACCATGTCCGCCCTTTCCTTCCGTATTATGTACTTGCAGGCATAACGCCCCATCTGCGGGAAGAGAGAAGGCCCATCTCTGCCCCTTCATCTGGCACATCTTCGACAAGTCGTCTGAAGCCTTTCATGAAGGACCCACATAGAACCCTCGCGAGTCCGCTTCTCCCGTCCTTCATGACTCGTTCACCCCTTGTCATCCGCGAGTAACTAGACTATAGCAGCTGCTGCCCGCCCAAGCTGCCAACTAGCGTTTTATTCTTTCTCCGACAATTTAAAATAATCTTCATTATGAATGGTCGAGGGGACCTTGTTGGCGCATGATTCTGGCCTAGTGTGCTATTTCAATTTCGTTCTTCACGGCACTTTTTATTTTTTGCTGTAGAGTTGTTGCGCCTTGAGCGAGGGCTATATGATGGGATGTGAGATAAAAAAAAAAAAGTTGAGATGTACACAGAGAGCGAGAGGTCAGAGAAGCTGAGTCGTGAGGGAAGCGACCAGCGATCGTCTGGGTGGGCGCGAAAGCCGGGGCAATTAAGCGGCGAGACTTTTGGGGGGTTCGGAGGCGGGGTCGCCGGTGGGAGTCTGGGGGAGGAGGATTGGGCAAGAAGGATGGGCATTACTATTGGGGGTTTTTTTTTTTTGGGAGGGGGGAGGGGATAGGACGGAGAATGGGACGGACCACATAACACGCATGAGCGCCGCCATCCACCATGAAGTCTGTGCCCGTGACATAGCTGCTGTCCTCCGAGGCCAGGAACAGGGCCCCCCGTGCTTGCTCCACCGCCTCCCCAAATCGTCCCATCGGTAAATGTACCACCCGGCGCTCCCGCTTCTCCGGCGTGTTGAGGAAATCCATCAGTAATGCTGTCCATTTCATGCCACGAGTCTCGTCAGTTAAAATCCTCTGGTTTTACAAGTGGCATGTGCAATCCACTCACGGGTTCGCAGGGGTCCGCTGGCCGGCGATAGTCATCCATATCCAGATAAGCAATGGGTCTCTCGATCAGATGATCCATTTGAAGAATTGGGAAGTAGGTCTGGGGTGTGGATCGACTCACGGACATAAAGCATTGACTCGAATCCCATCGCGGGCGTGGACCATCGCCAGTTCCCTGGTCATGGCCAACACGGCGCCTTTGCTTGCGGTATCTGCATCACAGGAACCAAGAGAGTTAAATAGCGGAAAAGGTCTCCGAGATGTGTGTGTGATTGTAGACTGACACGCTAGTTGGGGAGTGGCGGCGCCAAGCTTGGCGACAAAACTGGCCGTGTTGATGATGCTTCCGCCCCGCTTCAAGCCTTTCGACTCGTCCGTCGGGTTGTTCAACATGGCTTGGATCGCATACTTGCATCCCCACCATACTCCTTTGCAGTTGACCCGCATAGTCAAGTCCCATATTTTTTCGTCGGTTTGGATCGCATCGGAGTCGTCGGGATGCATGATTCCAGCACTGATCCCATGGTGATTTGTTTATTTATTTTGTTTCAGAGCTTGTTGTGAGCACAGGAGGGCAGTACATGAATAGATAGAGAAGAGGGAATTGGGAGGGACAGACTTGTTAAAGATGACGTCGAGTCGTTTTCCGACCTGGACGGCCTTGTCGACGAGGGCCTTGACATGCTCCTCGTTGCCGACATCGCATTGGACGGCGATGGGAGTGGGACACTTGTCCGGGCAGGACTGCGAGATGATCTTCTCCACCGTCCGCTCCGCCGCCTTCCCGTCGATGTCCGCCACGATCACCAGACATCCCTCCGAGGCAAACAGCAGCGACGACTCCATCCCGATCCCGCTCCCCCCGCCAGTCACTACTGCCACTCGATTCGAGAGTCTTCCTGGCATCTTCTTTCGGTATGATATGCGTCCGTCTTGGATGTGGTTCCGCTCAACTTTCACTGGTTTTCAACTCGCCGTCCAAGTGCTGACAGCAGCAAAACAATCCACACGGCATTTCCCCCGCTAACCTTTCACATGCCATCCTCAACTCATCAATCTGCCTCTGATGCTGAGGATTTTTCAAAGGATACAACCTCAAAGGGTACCAGCTCAAATCAATGAACCAAAATCTTCTTGAGTTGGGGGAATGGATGTATTACTGATGAAACATGAAAAAAATCTGAAGCATTTGCTTTTATTTTTGACCAGTGCCATTCCTCAGAGGACCTGCAAACGGAAAATAAAGAAACCTGCTGGACTTAAGAGCTTCAACAGAATCCTGAATTGGCTGATTAGCATCATGTCAAAGCCCAAGAATTTCCAACCACCATTGTATTTGTCAGCCTCTATGCTACTAACCAAGTGTTTTAAAGGCACTGGTTATTCTCTGAGTGTTGATAAGGTTGGTTTGGAAGGATGTGACCTGGTAATGAATAATTGATAAAGGGTATAATGGCTTCAATAAATACTGTAAAGCTCTTGTTAACCTATTATTTCAGGGAGGGAAATCCAGATGGCACATTGTGGTGCTCTTGATAAGTAAAATTTCAAAATATTATATTTTCTCAGTCAACCAGTCAAATATCCCCAAATATTCTTCAACATTTGGATTCTTCTGCTAAAATCAAACCTAGTCACCAATTATTCAATTCTCTCAACTCCACTGGATCAACTACTGAATAAATGACTATGATGTCAGCAAAACCTGAAAGCTGGCAAATAGCAGCAGCACAGATGATTAGGGTTGAAGATCTGAAAGCCTAAACCTAATATTGAGAATTTCATCATTCAATGTTTCTTTTTCCTCAATGTTGTAATTCATTTCTCTATATTTTTTTTTCTTTTCATCATTCAAGTCAATCCAACACTCATCCACTCCACCTTCCTCCCTGATGTTGTCAGGTGTGTACTCTTCAAGTCTATCAGAATATCTGCTTGTCATGTCTAACAAAAATCTTATGCTGTCACAAGGTGTGCACTCTTTGAGTCCATTGGACTTGCCACTTGATGTGTCTAACACAAATCTGCTGCTGTTGCGAGGCTATTCATCTAATATCAACAACTACACTCTCTACACACCCAAACTTGGACACCATCAGCTACATGTCAACAATCAAATCATTATCAGTTACCTGTCATACTGTTTGCACAGCCCAACACATCTTAAAAACATTAAACAGCCTTAATAACATAGCCTCATGTACACTGTCTCATGCAACTATTCTCATGTAAATACTCTCCCAGAACATCCTTATGGCTATGTAGAAGCAGTGCAGCACAGCCTCATGCTGTGAAAATGCAGTGCAGGCACAGCCTTGTGGCTATGCTCTGTAATTGTCTCCCTTGTAGGTAAATTTTGCACGGATTTTGTCTATAAGGAGCCCCTCCATCTGTTTTCCCTTCCTTGTCAGTTTTCACAGCAGATGTTCCCCCCAGATTCTCTCATCACACTTTAGACCATCTCCACTGGCAGTGTCTAAACTGGTGCCTAAATTTCCAACTTGTGGAACTGTGCTGCATTTTTACCACCTTGCCTGGAGGATTTTGTCCACTGCAAGGTGCCAAAGTAGCAACTGGATTGTGTGAAAGGGCTAGTAGAGCCAAGCCAAAAATAGTATTGGGGGATGTGGAGGTTGAGGACCACAGAAATCAGGTGTGACATGTGGTTTGAGCTCAGCAGGGTGAGGTGCTATACTGTCCTAAATGTAGGGATACTGTAGCTCCCCAGCACGGTATTTCTATTTTAGGACAGTGTTTTGTTCCCCCGGTGGAGGGACTAAATACAAGTTGAGTGACTAAATTTAGTTTAGTCACTTGATTTAGTCCCCCAGTGGAGATGCTCTTACAAGTCAGAGTTCTAGTAGTTTATCCCCCATTATCCTACCGATCTGGTCACTCTATAAAATTATTAGCCACTCAATATTATAGTTTTACCATTAGAGCAGTGAGGTGATGATGACTGCTTATAATATGAAGTGGGAACTTGTCAGCCTCTATGCTACTAACCAGGTGTTTAAAAGCACTTGGTTGTGCTATGAGTGTGTGCAAGGTTGGTTTTGGATTGGTAAGTCTGTAAGGGAAAGGGGTAATTCAGAGGCTTCAGTGTTCACTGTAAAGCTTGACTTCTCAACCTTATAAAAGGGAGGGAAATCCAGAATGGATTCTTCCTGCTGAACTCAGACAGGGAATATTGGTGCAGAGGTAAGTATAACTACTTACCTGAGGGTATCCTTATTCAAGGATAATAATTATATTGGCTAACAAATTGGGGCAATAGGTCAATATAATTCAGGATGGGATGGAGTCTGAAAACTGATAAATATTAGTTGTTCTGCTGGTTGACTCTTGGGGGCAATTCCAAGAGAAACCACTGGCTTAAATATTCTCAGAAGGGCCTTGGAAGCGCTCAGAGGATGCTATGGTGGACCACTGGGGAGCAGGAAGCTTTCCCAGAACTCTTATGAGCCTCATGGAGCTTAAAATAGATCATGTGGTCTACCATATGACTCTGGAGCTCTTAAGTCCTTGAAATATAGGCCTGGAGTTGTTAACTCCTTGAACTATAACCCTGGAACTGTTAAGTCCATGAGATCATGTGATGCATCAGCAGTAACCTTATTGGGCACCAGTGAGAGCTACCACATGATCTGAGTCTCCCTGGAGCTGTTAACTCCATGAGTCATGTGTACAAGTGCTACCATAATTATTGGGGGCACTTGTAAATTAATAATACATACTTCTGAGCACATCCTGGAGCTTTTAACTCCTTGAATCATGTGTACAAGTGCTACAATAATTATTTGAGTCACTTGTAAGTTAATAACACATAATTTGAGCGCTCTCAGAGGCTATTAGACCTTATCATTATGTATATATATGTTACCTTAATTATTGTAACTATACATAAGTTAATAATACATAATATTAACAATTCTGGTAGCTGTTAAAACTATGTATTGATTGTGTAATGTATACAATAATAATTATTATAACATGTAATGTCCTTTTACATAGTACAGAGGCTTGTACTATGTTTCAAGTGATACTGTTATTGTTATATATTACAAGTAATAATATTATAACAATTAATATAATGAAATATATGTAATCACAAGTCATAGCAGTTATTGGTTTATAACTCATGAATACATATTAATTGAGTAAAAACAAATATACTATATAATGAAGGCTTTATGTACAATATTGGTATGGTTCTATATAATATATATTATATTAGGAATAATATTATTGTATTATTTCTAATATAATAGGACTAAGTAAACATGAAATAAAGATTATAATTAATTATAATTAAAAATAATTAAGGATTGTAGCTACTTGGGTAATGTCATGTATGCTGATATTACCTCTGTGGCTGACAGAACTGATGAGTAAGGGAAAAGAGCTGGAGGAGAGCCTCATTATGCAAAAAAATTCTGAGGGATTGAGGATGTTCTGGCTACATGTAATGCATCACACACCTGATCACATGCATGATTGTATTCAGATCACACATACAAATAATGAGAAAAAAAATGAATCATGTGTACAAACAAAGGAATAGATGGAAAATCAGTAAATATATAGTATGAAATAAAATCCTAGAGCCTGTCACTGGTTGTTATTGTAATGTTTGACTGAAGGTGGCCAAGTTTCAGTATTTAGAGAGAGTAGCAGAGAGGATTCTGTAAGTGATGGGTGACTAGGGGTGATTTTTGAAGACTATTTTGGTGTGTTGAACTTTTTGGTTAAGAAAAAAAGATTTCTTTTACATATCAAGAGCACCACTACAGCTGTGTGTTAGGAAGGTTTGTGCTTATACATCAGCTATGGTCATGTGTGCATCTTTCATAATGTTATAAAATTAAATTAAATTTTTACATCCACACATTAGAAAAACATCAGAGGTGTTAAAGAAGAGCATCTTTAACCACCCTTTTTACTCCCCCCCTTATCCAGGTGTGTTCCACCTGGAAGCTCCTGATGGAAAAAATGTAATACATAATTGTGAAGAAGATCAAAAGCTAGACTTTTTTTTTCAAAAAAATAAACAAAACACATTTACATGAACAGGTTGCTTATGGATCAATACCCAATACCAGGTCATGAGCCTGGTTCACACAGGGTGTTTTTATACAGATGTCAAAAAATTGAGTCTGCTTACTCGCACAAAGCAGCTACATTAACCCCCCCTATCATTAATGATGCATGGGAAAAAAGGTAGGGATATTTGCTCCAGAACATACGTCTTCATAAAAAGATAAGATTTTCTTTAACACATATTCAGCCTGCAAGTGTTGCATGTAAATACTCTTGAGAGAAGGCCCAATTTGCAAGACAGAGAAGTCATGAAAAAAAAAAAACCCTTTTGGTCCCCTGATGGTGGTGACATGTGACTTGCGGGCAAGAAAAGAAGACTTATCAGAGGAGTTTTTTTTTTTTAAAAAAAAAATCATGATCAGTTAAAGTCATTTGTGTGGCTTCCAAATGGAGTCCAAAAAAATATCAGCCCGAGAGAGCTCATGTTCCTCTCCCTCCAGACCCTGTACCAGCTCGACTAAGCATGCGAAAGATCATGATGATAAATCATATCTCCAAAAGCATAAGAAACGCACACATCTGTCCAGCCATCGCCCCATCGTCCATGTCCGAAACCGATATTACGATCGCCTTATCTTGAACCACTATGATACTCCCAATTTGTTTCAAAAAAAAAGAAAAAATCTCAAGAAGATAAAATCCAAGCTGTCATCATCTGATGAAATCCGGCAAAAAAAAAAAAGAAAAGAAAAGAAAA
>SMGU01003699.1:0-33011 GCA_004348175.1 Puccinia novopanici
ATGTGGGAGGGTCAATCTGTGGGTGGGTCAATCTGTGGCAACGTAAAATATTTAAGTAAATCCTAATGGGCTTTATTAAAAAGTTGAGTAAAATTTCCAATCGTGTAGGGGATGGAAGATATTTCAAAGAGAAGAAGAAGAAACACAAGAATTCTTTTTTTATAAATTGTGATTTTTTTTTTGCAAAAAATCTGTTTATAAATTTGGGTTTTTTTAGATTAGAAAAACATCTGGATATTACACAGTTTGACTCAAATGAAGTCTAACATTATTATCCTCAAATTATTGCGCCTTGAAATTATTTTCCTCCAATATCTATGTCTGTGCCTGTGCCTCCAATATTTATGTCACTTTGGATTTGAGCAAGAAACCACTTGCCTGTGGTTCTACTTGCCCTCCCTTGAATTTTTGGTTTTTTTGTGGTGCCTCATTTTTTGGCTTTTTTGTTGGTGGGGGTGTTGGAACCTTTTTTATTGACCCTCATGCCTCATGTAATCCACCATTAATAGCTGTATTACATCAGGCATGAGGGTGGATAAATTTGGAAAAATTGATTGGGCGTTGAATTTTTGGTTTTTTTGTGGCGCCTGATTTTTTGGCTTTTTTTGTGGGTGGGGGTGTTGGAACCTTTTTTATTGACCCTCATGCCTCATGTAATCCACCAGTAATAGCTGTATTACATGAGGCATGATGGTGGATGAATTTGGAAAATTTAAATGGGCGACCCCCATTTCTTCAAAAATAATTGAAGCCGCGACCCCCCATTTCGGGGGTTGGGGCTTATTACGTCCTGTCGACGTGTCCACTGGGTTGAAATGACGTCCCCTAGGCCCCCCCGCAAAACAGGGGGTCGCACGTCAATTCCTGGGGGTCGCAGGTCAAAGACCCTATAATAAAAGTAAAATAAAAGATAAAATAAATATAAAGGGGGACTATTCAGGCTTTATATCCCCTTCCTTAACCTTTAGTCAAGAGGGATACCTGGTATAAAGGTATGAAAGGCTTTTATGGAATGCCTGATTGAGAACACACCACTTTGGATAAGGGTAACTGTTCTTTCTTTTCTACTGACTAATAAATTAATATAAGGGTGGATTGGTGATGGTGTGATGTGGTAAGTGGGATCTCCTGCCAGTGGGATGAGGTGGCTGGATGATGGGAAGTTGGAGGCGGAAAGACCCTCCTTTTATATTGAAAGGTGAGGTATTTTTGCTGGTGTGAACTCCAACTGAGACATTTATGCTGGTGGGAGTTTGAACCATGTCTTCTGATTGGTCAGGATATGAAGGCTGAACCATGTTTCCTGATTGGTCAGAGCTGAATCATGCACTCTGATTGGTCAGAACATGATGGCTGAAAATAAGTGAACTGAACCAGGAATTGTGATTGGTCAGAACTCTATGACTGAAAACTGTGAGCTGAACCGTGAGTTGTGATTGGTCAGAACTTGAGGACTGAAAATATGAGCTGAACCATGAGTTTTGATTGGTCAGAACTTGATGAGTGAATCCTGCAAGCTGATTGGTCACAACCTCATGGCTGAAAGCTGAATCTTGATTGGTTGATACTAATTATGTACTTATAAACTACTAGTTATGTACTTATAAACCTACTATCTACTATATATTTAAACTATATATTTAAAACTATGTATTTAGACTATGTATTGAGACTATGTATTTAGACTATGTATAATATGTATTTAGAATATGTGTTTATCTTGACCAAACTATGTACTATACTATAATTATATTCTAAATAAATTCCACTGGATAATACTAGTCAAAAGGGGTTCCACTGAGTAAAAACTGGGGCTTGGAGTATTTATAAGGGAAAAATATGATAAAATATGTCCAAAACTATGGGATATGGGGTGGAATCTTGATCCTTTATCACATTTGATACTTGAAACCTAATTAGACCACCACACCGCTTCCATATATGCATTTACCCTCATTTACCATTGAAATTTAGCTACTAGTGCTGGATGCCGCAGCAGCTGCAGTAGTTATCCTGCTGCAGGCAGGAGCTATCCTGGAATTTTGACTCCCAGGTTTTAGCTCCTGCAGTGGAGTTGCTCTTAAATAAATTGGACCATTTTGTTTGAAACTAATGAAATTTTAGGAGTAAAATTTAAAATGAACATTTTTTTTTCAATCCCAAAAAAAAAACATCCCTCAGAAATCCAGGTATAGTGCCAAAAAAAACAATTTTTTTTTTTTTGGAAAAATGACCTTGACCATTAAATTCTCCGCCCTAAAGTGTGTAGGAAAGAAATTTGCTATTATCAATTATTCCTCAATTTGACCCCCAAAAAAATTAATAAAAAATATTCCAAATTTTAAGGAATTCAACCTGCAACTTTCAGCTTGCTACTATGTAGAGCAAGCCAACATATTATTCACTCATTAAAATAATAATAAATTAATTTAAATATATTTTAATAAAACTCACAGTGGGTACAATAAATCATCAAATATTATTTCACCAATGAGTTCTACACATAAAATAACCTAGGGTCACTCACTATACACATAACCATAGGATTGACCCTTCACCTACTTTATTATAACAAGAAAGAACTACTCTAATAAAATAATCATCTACTCAGATATGTCACAACCAAGCTATAACATTACACAGAAATGTGAAATACCTTCATCAGACACGAAAATAAAATGCACAGGAAACTGGATTACAAGCCATAGAAACTTGTAGCATCTTCTACATAGTTACTACATGTCTCCAATTTCAAATGTACCAAATGGGCCACAACAAGTACAAATATGAATTCTATACTAGTTCTGTACCAGCTATGAGCACATGAAAGTGCCCAAATAGTTCCATAACAACTGTCAAGACTAGTAACAAGCCTCTTAGTACAAATAACCACATTGTGTGACAAGCCACAACATGTGACACACCATATAGTACTATTTTAGCCACATTTATGTACTAGTTACAGCCACTAAATTACATTAGCTAGTTCAAACAGTCTGAGGTGACTCTGGCTTTGTCCCAAAGACCCCAGAACAATGGTATCCAACCACATTGTGTTACAAGCCACAGCATGTGACTCACCATGTGACTCTATTTAGTCAATATTAAGTATTGCTACAGTCTAATTACAGCCCTGATGGTACTGTAACAAGTCCAAACACTTTGAGGGGAATCTGAATTCGTCCCAAAGGCATCAGAAAAGCCTTAAAAGAGCCCCCTTCTCTCCCCTTTGAAGGATTCCTCAGCTCATTCCAGCCTACAGCTTATTCAGTACTTGCCACCTGTTGTCAACAACCAGTGTCCAGCCTTATAAGCTTAATAAGTGAGCCCCTGCCTTTTCTCTCATTGTCACAAAAGCTCCTCAAAACCACCCCTTCCAATCCCCAGGCCCTTTTGTGCAAGGATTAGTCCTGTAGGAATTATTATATATCATAATTCCTACCATCCTTAATCCTTAATCATCCCCTGGGAATTGAAAACCTCTGTTCTACAGGCCCCATATTCGTCAAAACACCCCTGTAACCCAGGTCTTGACCCCATAGGGCACCTTAAACACCCCTGCTTGCAGGCCCCTCTGTGTTTTCCTAATTTTTGGCTATTTTTTGGCTATTTCTTTTATTATTAAAATTAATAAACCCCTTTAAAATTAACCAAACCTTCCCAAAACTCTATATATATTATATTCAGAGTTTTACTCCAATTTTTGTGGCACTTGTAGCTAGAGGAATCTTGTTCCTGGCATCAAGTGTTCTCACAGCAACCCACCCTTGCAACGTGGTTTTTAAAGGTGTGACCCATCCTGACGTCCTCATGAAACTTGGGTGGATTTCACCTTCAATTATTTGGGTTGCATTTCAAAGACCCAGATAATATTTTGATCATTTTTTATTACAATAAAAAAACAAAGAAAGCAAAAAAATTTTTTGAAGAAAATCAAGAATAATAGGAGGACAGAAAAACAAAAGATAATAGATAAATTACCACTAAAATTTAAATTTATCAAAACAAGTCTCCAATTTAATCCTCTGAGTCAACTCAAAATACCTCAAATACTTATTTTTCCACTGCTTTAGTAGCAATCTGTTCCCAGTTGTTCTCCAATTGAGCTGTGGGGAATAAATTCTCATCCTTCATCTTCAAGACCACAAAATGCCAACTTTCTGTCAGACCTATGAAGATGGGTGGATTGTTGTTTGGGAGGGTGAGACTTTCCTATTGTAAACCTCAGCCATAAGGGTAGCTTCAGCTGCAAGGTGGCTGTATGAGCTATGCTAACAATTATGACATTGATTTTGGAAATGGAACTGGTCTGTAGCATGAGTTTGACTAGCACTAAGCCAACCAAGAAAAAACAAGTCAGTCAAAATATCAAAAGAAAGTGGATGTTTCCTTTTTTTTTGTACCTTTTTTTAAAAAAAATAATTTTTTAATTTTTTTTTTATAGGTGGCGCTGCTGATCAATTGAAGGGTGGGCCGTCTGCCTACTGGCGCCTGTCACTCTACTGGGCGGTGCGACTGTCTGGGGAGACAGCTGTCAAGCCGCCAGGTGTCGCGCGGGTGGCGTGACCGTGAGGTCAAGCCACGGTCAGCCTGCCCTGGTGGCGGTTGGCTTGGCGGCTTTGAGGGCAATTGTCGGCCTGACCGTCCGGAGGAGCCAAAATTGCTTTTGCCGTGTATGGCCAAATTGGCGGTTGGATTAAAAAAAAAATAGTTTTTTAATTTTTTTACACAATTTTTCATTTTTCATTTTTTTTTGGCCAATTTGGCACTTCATGCCTCCACATGATCAAGACTTCGGAGCCTGGCAAGGGTTCCAGGAGTCATCCCACTGTTTAGGACATACGGTACACTTCCTTATCCTCTCAGTGAAACCGTGGTAGCAACGCTGGTCGGGGCGGTTGGGGTGGGTCCACTTCTTCAGACAATGCCCCTTTTGGTCAACAATTAATTGGCCTACATTGCCGCAGTCAGGGCAGAATTCACCAGCCGAGGCGGTCTGAAACGCCAGTAATCCCAATAGTACTGCCTGCAGGAGGGCTGTTGCTGAGTACTTGGGAGACATCGAGGCTCGAACCAAGGTGTCAAGTGAGGCAGATGGGCGAGGTCGATTGTGCTCCTCAACAGAAAGGCTACCGTCTCAGGGCCCGGACTGAGTGCATCAGTTGTGCATTATGAACTACCGGCCAACCTTCTGCTGCTGCTTCCTCCGCCCTGCTTGGCTAACCCCGCTCAGCACTCACAGCATCTCACCTCTTTTTGCGCCTATGATTGAGGGACTTGACTATATTTTGGGGTTGGCCCCAATCATTCGCCCCGCTTTTTTTTTGTCTTTTTTTGGCAGCCAAGTTCTAGTCGAGCACACGCAAAGCGCACCGTACATACTGGGCAGGTTTTTTTCACACCCCCTCATGATGACTGCTTGATGGTCAACAGGTTTGATAAAAAGGATTCACTGGCATCACTTGTTTCCGTCTGGAAGATCGACCAAAGCTTCAAAGCCTCACGAACACTGGCCATTCAAAATTTTCGTCTTCGGAAGGGTACCTCGAAAGCAATCCTCATCATCCACCCCCTACACCGCTGTGCCATGCTAGTCTCACCAAACCCACGAGCTCAAACGGCCCCAATACCAGCCTCTTGGGAGTTAGATCCTGATGATCCGTCAGTAGTTCCTTTTTTGCCCTTGTGCTTTCATCCTTTCCTCGGTTCTATTCCCCCCTTAATCTTCCACGCAACACCTAGCTATGCGCGAAGCAGCCAATGAGGATGGTGCGCCCGCTACCTGTCTGGAGGTCAGGTGAATGGTGCTGCCGGACTCATGACTGCCCTGGATGAGCTACCCGGTAGTACAATAGTCAGCTTATGGCGTCATGTCATTCTTGTTAACTTCATCTCAACGTCTTCTTGCCTTGGCATCCGCTCGCAGGGATGGAGCCGACCGTGTCGCATGAAACTCGATGGATGCTGATTCGTTACCGTGGTTCTGCTCTTTCTCTCCGCACTCGATTCGCGACGCGCAGGATCACCAATTTGTGAAACGAGCAAACTTTCTTCCGTGGCTTCGTGCCCAGCTACAGATCGATTCGATAGACGAAGACAGTTCGGCTCCCGAGTCGCTCCTCTGCTATGTCAAACGCCGCTTTGCTCTTTCCCAAAAACAGCACGACTCATGGGGCTCTGCAAACCCTTCAACTTCAGCTCCCACTGACCAGCCTGCTAATGCCACCGTGGTCCAGGCCCCTCTGAATGCTGCCTCCAATGCGGTCGGTCCATCCGTCGAGACTCAAGTGTCATCACTCGGTGCGCCAGACTCATGTACCGGCGACACGTCGAGACCGGGCCCCTCTGTAAGCCCGGAATCTGAAGGACCTCCGGCTACCTATCCAGCGAGTGAGGTTCACGACCAAGTCACGTCTGATGCTTCCGGTGCTCCAAGCAATGGAATTCTTAGTCAAGCTGATGGTGAATGGCCTTTTTTTATCAATCTGACTTTCGCCGCTAAATACTAATCCGAATGGTTTGATTCTGTCGCAGTCTCTTCGTCTTCGACCTACTTGATCAGAAAACCTACTCCTTCGTCTAGCAATGCTTTCAGTAGCCAGCTTGGCGCTATTGCTGATGCTCACATGGGCCACACTCCCCACATCACGACCCCTTCATCCTCAACACTTAGCTCTCAGCCCAACGGCTTTCATTACAACTCCAACAGCATGGACGTGGTGCATCATAGCATGGAACATCATCACCCAGATTCTTTTCAGCTGTCTCAGCTCCCATCATCAGTGCCTTCGTCTTCCTACGTTAACCAACCCGCGCAGTGCAATCCGGCACTTGCATATGTCGCCACACATTCCTATTCTTTGCAGCCCCATCATGTCAACCAGGGCTCTCAGACACCCCAATCAATGCAACTTACGCAATATGAGCAGATTCCAAATACGTACAAGAGGATTTTGAAGCCCCACGAAAACAAGTCTGCTTATGGTCATCAGTCGTTTGATATCAATAGTTCCTCACCGATTTCTGAATCTGGAAATTGCAGTTCGGCGCCACTCCTGCAAATAGACCCCGCCCTCATGGCAGGCTATAAAATGAACTATGGCATAACCTCCCAACCTCACCAAAAACCACTCCCGCCCGTTCCTTGCGCCGTTGATGTGGTGACTCCAGTGACGGCAACCAAGTCCCTCGGTGCTCCGAGCCCCCGCAGAACCAGAAGCGCTGCTGCTTTGACGAACAAAACCCAGTCAGGCGCCATTGTACCTCGCGCTTCAATCCCTGAGAAAATGCCGCCGTCGAAAAAACGCGTGTCTCGATGCACGAGCTCATCCGTTGAAAACACGCCTCTTGAAACTGTCCCCAATCTCTCAGCCCGTAACTCACCTGATCACAAGCGAGCCGGCCAGAAAGAAGGTTCACACTGTTCGAACTATCCCAGCTCGAGTCCTCCGGGCGATCAGTACAACCGCAAGGCTTGGAAAAGCCGCCTCGCAAGTGTCAGAACCGAATTGGATCAAATCTATAAAGCGTCCGCAAGGTCGGCGAGCAAGTTAGTCAAAATCTTGAGTATGAACAGTATTTCCCCTACCCCCAGCTCTGGCGACTCGTCCACTGTTCCGCCCGAAGGGAGGGTTGAAGTACTTTCAGCTATGAAAGCCGCTGTGCCCCAAGACTTCTACAGCACTTCGGTGTCTGAGAATAAACACCTGGCCATGCTCGAGTCGTGGCACAAGGGGTCTGTTCACATGCAGGAGAAAGTCAAGTTGAAAGAAGCTTCTGGTGAAAGCACCAACAATGATGACATTTCACTACGCGAAATTCTTTTGATCAACTTTCTACAGGTTAGTGGCGGGTTTTTCTATCTTCATGGCATTTGCATTTTTTTTTTTTTTTGAAGATTACTGATATGTTTCTTTCTACTTAATTTGCTTACAGCTGTGAAACAACTGTCGATTGGATTAGAACAGAAATGGCGAACGGTTGTCCGAGGAGTAGCAACCCCAAGGGTTAGCAGCGGGAATAGTGATAGCCTCATCAACCGTACTGTCTCAGCTCCTGACACCAAGAAACGGTCTGAAACGGCGTCCGACTCGAGTTCGTCTATAGTTACCTCTGCAGGACATCTTCTGCCGCCACATCCAATCCGCCCATGATAGTATTTTTGTTTCTTCTTCCAGATAAAAGCAAGAAGCGCAAAGTTGAAACCACCCGAATCCCGGTGAATGATTTCTGCACAATTGAAATCCAATTATGTCTGCCCATGGTGGTTTCTTAGTTCCGTTTTGCTTTTTCTAGAAACATGTATAGAATGATACCGTCCAACATTACAGTTCGGATTTCTTGGGGTTCTATCATTGCATCAGCCTTGTTTGCAACTACCACATGCTCATCACCGTGATTCATCGCCCAGTCCCTCCCCTTTGTTCCAATCGACTCCTGAACTCTTGAATATTTCTGATACTAGCGAATGCGGACCTCAACCACATGAACACTGTAACCCCTTACCAACCGATAGGAATTCTTGGCAGTGACACTCACCATTGAGAACCCTTCTTTTCATATTCCTTTTTTGGTCTCTTCTCCAGCTTCACCACATGCCCCTAGAAACAGTTGTAAAGTGTTCCTCTCTCTCTCTCTCTCTTTCCTTGGGTTTAATTATCAAAATTCTGCTCCCTTCACCCATGAGATTGTAACACTAATAATAATATTATTAGCACACTTACCTGCTTTCCACAATTAATTAAATCACTTGTTTCTCTCCATCTCAACTTCTGATATTCACATCCCCTTTGTTAACTTTTGTTAACTTGGTTTCACTGTGTATTGCCAAGAGATAACTATTGAGGTCCATTTTGGGTTTTCAGTATAAATCTCCTACTCACAAGATGGTTTCAATAACCACTAATTGTCAGCCTGAGAGATAAGAGTATCCAAAAGCCTGCAGCTTTGTGATTATAGTATTGTACCTCATTTAATATTGAGAAATCCTTGCTGTCAGCCTTACAGATACTCCAGAGTATCCAATAGTGTCAGAATTCTGGCATTCCTGTCCACTCACATGCTCTTTTCAATCTCAATCTATATCCACTACAATCTTATTCCCCCCTTTTTATTTCCATTATTTCCATCAAATATTTGATGCTCTTCCTCTATCCATCATTTATTTATGATGCCCTCTTTGCTTTCCATCATTTTTCTCATGATGCAGTCTTCCATTACAATGTTTTAATGCTTGCTATTTCCATTGTTGTGTTCAGCAATGCTTCTTCCATATGTTGATTCATTATTAGCATATGCTTATTGTTTTTCTAGCTTGACCACATGTTAAACACTTTGTAGTAGTCTACTTAATCTGGCCATATGCCAGAAGTAATAAAAACATCAAGTCAGAGCATTTTTCTTCCAGACCCACTTCAGCTCCTTGGTCCAATCTAAGTCCCTCAAGATTGCTTCTCTCTGCCTCGAAATCTCATCTTAAAATCTTCACAAATAGTCTGCATAATTGTAACAATATAAATTTATTTCATTTGATAATTATAAATTATTGGATATCATTTCAGGAATAAATTTCTTGTTTAAGTTTACAGTTGCGTGCAGCATTCTACTGTACAGGATTTTGGCTGTGTCCCCAAGGTCAGGGCCAAAAAAACTGAAAAACAGGAAATTTTGATGGTTTTCAGGGAGAAAAGTGGCTCTTGAGGTTTCTTGACTGTCCAAAAAGGCAAGAAAAACATGGCTTGTGGACCTTAGTATGGGCTTGGGGTTCTTTCTTTGCAGTATCTATGGTTTTATGGATTTACCCTACCCCATATGTATGCACTTGGGGTGAAATTTAGACCTTGGTCCCAAATCTCAAGCCCCCCACCAAAAAAAAAAACAGTTGCTGCAAATTCTTCACCGCTTTAGATTTGGAATCTACAGAGTGTGTAGATGCCAAAAACGTAATAATATTGGTGGTTGGACCCACGACCTGACTCCCGTTTTGCCCTGCACAGCTGATTGAGTTTTGCAGGCAGCTCCATACAGTAGAATGCCATGTGCAACTGTATACATGGCCACCCCTTGGGCCTACCTACAAATTCTGACTCCTTCTGGTACTTTGCTAAAACTCGAATTACCATGAGAATTTTTAGATGCTAGCAACACTGGGCCTGCTACGCTAACAGTAGCATTAGCACAGCGTAAAACCGCTAACAGCTAACAACTTTTGTCGTAGCCGTTAGCAGTTTTGCGCTAACACTAACGGAACAAGGCCAAAAAAAGGCCTTGTTACGCCATGCTACACTGTTTTGTAGCGGAAATAGCCACTACAAATGCTGTAGTGTAGCGGCCCTGTAGCGCTGCTAACGCTACAGCATTGGTGGAAGAAAAAAAACCCCCCGCTACGCTACACTATTTTGGCCCTGTAGTGTAGTTTAGTGTAGTGGCCCACCGCTGAATTGATAGTGTGGACTGTGCAGCTACTATTTATATAAAATAATAAAATATTTATATTGATAATATTTTAAGATAGTTCAGAACTTAGGTAAACAATAAGAGGGGAGATTTCGGAAGCATTTTAATTGTAGTACAATTTCCAATTTCAATTGAAGTACAATTTTAACTGTAGAACAATTTTAACTGTAGCAAAATTACAATAGTATGACAATTGGGATTTTATCAAACCAAGAAATTTCCACACCAGGGGGAAATTTTGTGCCATAAATAGTACAAAGGGACCCTTTGTACCTTTTATGGCACATTCTATGCAAGTGCCTGAAATTTTGAAATTCTGGGAAACACTTAATCCAATTTATTGAATTCCATATTTGACAAATGATGCAATTGGCTATATAAAAATGCATTGGCCTGATGTCTTGGGGACATACAATTAATTTAAGGGAAAAAATCAACTACAATGGTGCAAGATGAAACCATAATTGAGTGATTTGATGGAAGAATGGTGCACTACACAAAAGGAATCTCTGTAGCTTCCTGAGGGACCTCTAGAAGATACAAGGTGGCTGTTTTTGGCCCTTAGATGGCTCCTTAGAGATTCACCCAGCATACAATAGTAAGTAAATTGAATACCCTCCTAGTTTTAGAGTAGTGTCCATCTCCCCAAAATCAGGCTTTTTACAATATTTATTCATTCCTCTTGAAGATTTATCCCTACCTGTCATCTGCAAGCAATAAAATTAACTTGGTTTTGAATAAAATGAAAAACATCTCAGAAATTTGATTTTCTTCCAAAACTGGTCCTGGTGAAAACAAAGCAGTGGTTTCCTGAAACAATCTGGGAAACTACTTGTACTTGAAGTTCTTTTGGTTTATCTTGGAAAAATCCTGGGAGCTCTTTAGGATCAGCTGGTATGGCTCCTTATCTCCTCAATTCAACAGTGAATTTGACTGCTTTTGTATTTCTTGTTTCATTGTTAATACAACTTGAAGTGTGTGATTTGTAATATAACAATTACTAGGGGATATTGGAAGAATTGGAACTCAGTGTTATTGTGTTTACCAAGAAGCTTGGACCAAGTGAGTTTTTTTTATTCTTCTCAAGTATGCATTATTTCCTTTTTTTTCTGTGGTTTTATCTGTTTAGTCATGAGATAATCCAAGTATCATATCTGCCTCTGAAAATGGACTTTGTTGGTTGGCCAGGTTAAAGCAGAATTTTGGAGGAACCAAGTTCATTTTTGGAACCAGGACTCAAATTTTGCTATGTCAGTCCACCTTCCATGTTTGCAGGATCAATCCCACCAGCAACAATGGGTGGCAAGGCTAAACTGGGGTTGCAGGTTTGCTAAACTGCCTCCAAAGGCTGTGAGATATTTATGGCAGAAACAATAGTGATATTGGTTCATAAACCATGTAAATGCATAAGACAGACAACAAAATTAGACAAATTGACCAAGGTTTTTGAGAAACACAATAATTCAAACTAAAGGTTTTCGGTCAATAATGAATCAGAAGGAAATGGTCTGTGTTTCAGTTTTTGGAAGGATAATAGATTTCCTCAAATAAATGCAAAGAACAAAACGAGAAAGTAGAAAAAGGAGACTTCAAGATGAGATGACTCAGCTGCAGAAGCAGGACATGGCATTAGTGTAAGTTCATGGAAGGTTAAGAGAATTTATTCCATGAATTATGCTTCATAAATAATCTACAGTTTGTATTTCACAGACTGTGAAATGAACAAAGCATGTAAGAAGTAGAAGAAATGAGACACAATTCAGGAAATCCAAGAAAATGTTGTGCATCAAGCATCCATGTTAATTTTTTTTTTTTTTTGAGAAAATGATGCTAAGTTTGATGGATCATTTTTTCAACTTGAAAATATTATTTTGATTTGGGAATTTCAAAAGCATCTGTAAATTTTTCTTGTATTAAGTAATTAGTCTTGAATTCATGGAGTGTTCTGGATGTGGTGTTTATTTTTTTCTAGACAAAATGTTTTAATTTTTTGCTCAAGAAATAATTATCAAAAACTCTTTTCTGGTATGTGGTCAAATTTTTAAATTTTCAAAGAACAATAGGAATTGCAAGGATAAGATACCAAAGTCAAACTCACTGTTACATATATAGGAGGGATAGTTTGTTTAACAGAAGATAATGAGTGTGGCAGGGCTGTTTGTGAGAATTAAGTCGAAACTGATTGGAGACACGTTTCTTAATTACCTACATGAATTAGAAGTCTGAGCTTATTCAGTTGTTGTGCTCGATTGATTGTTGTGCTTGGTGATGAGTGGTGGTTGCTGTAGTACTCGGTGGTGCAAGAGATCGGCGGCTGACGTACATGATACGACGCCGCCCTGTGTGGTCCCCCCGACCAGTCCGACAGTCACCTCTCCCCGCCACTTCCTCTCCAACACTTTCAGTCATCTGCTTAATCCTTCTCTTGACCATTTCACCGCATTCAACCGAAAAAACCAGAAAAACTACAATCGAAAACCAGAAAAACTATATAACAACGAACAACCGAAAGCAAACACACACACACTCAATCATCCCATCGCGTCCTTCCGCTCAACAAGCCGGGGCCGCCCTCTCACTGGGTTGGTCTCTCCACTAACACTGATCTGCTGCAACAAATCCAATCTGACTCGTCATCGATCTACTCCCTGCTTCAGCCTCCTTGGGCCGTGATCGCCCTTCTCAAAGCTAAAAAAGAACCTTAATCGGATCGCAAACCATCTCCCATCGCTCCACTGGCCCCGACCGGTAGTTAATCTTCAAGGTCAGTGAACAAAATACGCATACTTCCGAACTATTGCTATCATACCGTACCCTCCTAGCATCCTGCTCTAATCACTCATTCACCCCGCTAACCCATCCACCCAGAATCTTTCTTGTCTTTCGAACCATCCGATAACCTCATAATCAATCTTCCCATCAACTAGTATCCATCGATGCCATCTCCGCCATAAAACCCAACCCTCCCCATTTGGTAAGATTCTCATATATTATCCTATCAGTTTTTACAATCCGCACTCTGGACTTGAGTATCAACTCACACTCTTCCCCCCTTTGCCTATTTCGATTCGTCTAGTTCCCGAAAAACCAATCTCCCCCCCGGCAGACATGAACCCCACTCCCACACCGCCACCAGGATTATCAGTGATCTCTGCCCAGCAACAGCGTGCAAATGAACTAGCCAAAATTGCTAAGACTCAAATTGTCTTCAAGATTGGTGGTCTTACTGAAGAAAATTTTGCGTATGCTCAACAGGAGATCCAAGCCGTGAGTCCCTTTGAACTTGTTCGGTCTCTCCTTTGTGGGATTGCTCAGACAAGCAAAGCTCATCATTTCTGTCTTGCTTGATCACTCCATCAGGTCGTCCGACAAAATCCCGGTGATACCGATTTATTCTACATTCAACGTCTCATCCATGCTTCCGTCTCAGCTTTAGGCTTTCAGTCAAACCATCTGCTCAACAATAACCTCTTGCTCAACTCCCCCACACAATCTCAGCTCGCACTCCGACTGCTCACCTCTGAACTCAAGAAACTTTCCCGCGATCCCTTCACTGCTCACAAGTTCACCGATGCTCTCAATTCAGGACTCAACTCGGGTGGCCATGCCGAGGATGCCTTCGACCTGAAAACATTTGTCGATAAAATTCATCTCGTTGGCCTTGAGCTCGTTATCCTTCTGCACCCTCTTGTCTCTTTGCCAAATCTATCTTCCGGTGCACCTCTCCCTACTGGCTCCCTCCCACCTGGTCTTCCTCCGCCGCTTGGTCACAATCCCAATGTACTTGCCAAAAAGCGTCAGATCGCCAAGGACGCAGTTCAAATTCTTCGTGATTCTATCGGTGTTGCCCTCCATAGCCTCTCGATTCCCATCAATCCTTCCGGCGTTGGCGCTGATACCACCTCTGGCGCATCCGAAGAACAGATGCCAGAGTTGACTCCCATTCAACTTTCCAAGCTTCTATCTATCATCATCTCCGATACCCCGGTTCCGTCTGCCGAGGACGGCAAAGAACCTGAACTTTTGTGGACACCTACCGTCCAACGTGCTACCGTTCAAGCTATCGTCTCTAGGGTTGGTCAGGAACTGACCTCACAGATTGCTAACCATTGCTTGGCAGATGCCAAGTTTACTTCAGATCCAAGTCCTATTGCCTTGTTATATCGAATCTGCTCCGATCCCGTCATTTGTTCGGCCGATCTTTGCAAAACCGTCCTTCTCAAGACCAAGCGGGGAGCCGGTCCGGAAACTGAAGAAGTCGCAGAGCAATTGGCCGAGCTTATCGAGCTAGCCAACAAGTACGGCAATGAATTCCCAATCGATCACGTGAGCTGGATCCGAGCCATCGGCGAGGTTTACAACAACCGCATTCGTTGGAATGAAGTCATCAAATTGACGTTTGATCAACCCGCCGAACAAGTCACCCTCCCGGACGGCTGGGGACTTCGTTTCTTGGGTAAAGTGCTCAGCTTAGCACCATCTCTTGCTGTATCATCTGCGGAAGGATCTAGTCCTACCTCGAACACCAATAATCCACTGCAAGTCGAGCCATCTCAAGGTCTTCTTTCATCTAAAGGACAGCAATCTCTTTCGACATCCTCTCAATCCAGTCTTCCCCCCTCCCCACCTGTTCCCAAAGATTCCCTACCCTTGCAGAGCTCCACCGCTTCCACAGCAGCAATATCAAGTTTATTCGAAAGGTGGACTCATCAGTATACCAAGATTCGATTAATCGATCGACTGCTCTACCTTCCCCTTGACGCTTCTCCCTTTTTGCATGCCCTGAAACCTAATCCGTTGGCACCGATGAATGGTCCGAGCTGTAAAAAAGTTGTCTCAGCCGAGGATGTATCAAATAATTCTCCTACTGTCAGGGTTTTGGCCAAGTCTGTAGAAATGAGCGGGTGGAATGTTAAGGAGCTCTTGTGCGAAGTCGCCCAATTACTTTCCCCGCAATACTCCTTCCATGAAGGCCAAACAGAGAAGGACGAGACGGTTGATAAAATTATCGAGAAGGCAACGGATATCATGGAGAGAGCTTGCAAAACAAACCCAGAACTAGTCATGATGGCTTTGATCCAAGTACCTGTGAGTGTGGAAGCCATCTTTCATGATCATATCTGTTCGCTTAACCTCTATCTTGTGCTGATTTTATCCTCTTGGTTTGATCCGCTCTGCAGACACCATGGACGATGCTTCAGAATGATCTCATGACCCGACTACTCCAATCTTTCCTCAAGGGCCACCCTTCGCATCAGCTTGTTTTTCTACGAATTTGGCAGCTCGATCCAGACTTTTTGATGACTGCGCTACGCAACTTTTATCACGAGAACGAGATGAATGTCACTCGTGTGTTGGACATCACGCAAGATCTCAAAATCCTCGATCAGGTCCTGAACTATCAGCCTGATGTCAACATGATTATTGATATCGCATCACTCGCAAGTCGACGAGAGTACCTCAATTTGGAGAAATGGCTTGGGGATCGGATCGCGCAATATGGGAGCTCCTTCATCAACGGCTGTTTGACTTTTTTGAGCAAAAAGGTTAAGCACGATCTCCTTCGACAGTCTATCGTCAACCAAGATACCAGTCCTGCTCCCCCTCCGGAATCTGCGACCCTCAGTCTCAGTGCCCCAACCGTATCGATTTTTATCCGCACTATTCGTATGAGTCACGAGCTCCTAAGCTTGGAAGAATTGGAACGGTTCAAAGAAACTCGAACTCAAGCGATTCAGCTTCACCCAAAGTTAATGAACTTTATGCCAGGCAATGAGGACGAACCAGGAATGCAAGTGTCATCATTTGATTCGAGAATTGAGGCAGAAGTAGACTCGTTTTACAAAAAAATGTATGATCTCGAACTGTCGGTCGACCACATCATTCTGATTCTCAAATCCATGCGAGACTCTCCGGACCTCAAAAACCACCAATTTCTTGCTTGCTTGTTATCAGGCTTGTTTGATGAATATAAATTCTTTTCTACTTACCCGTCGAAAGAACTCAATCTCACGGCATCACTGTTTGGTTCCTTAATCCGAGAGCAACTGATAGGGTACGTTCCTCTTGGAATCGGTGTTCGATACGTCCTCGATGCCATACGGAATCCAATCGAATCCAAGTGGTACGAGTTTGGCAGCATGGCTCTCAGCAAATTTGTTAATCGGTTGGAAGAATGGCCCCAACTAGCATTGGCCGTCTCCGAGGTTGAGTCGCTTAAGCTGACGCATCCGGATGTCTATCTGCGTGCGAAAACGGTATTGAACGGCGAAAACTATAAGGATGTATACCTCTCAACGATTGTCGGTGATCCTGACGAGGATGCTGAGAATAGCGCCAAGCCGAAAGAAGCAGACGATGACGGAGATGATGACCCTCGAGTTGTCTTCGCTGCAATCAAATCAGATGACGATTTGATCTTACGAGAAATTCGTCGTAGGAAGAAATTGGCCGCCGTGGACGCTGCTAGTGGACGGCCCACTGAGCTGGACGACCGACTAAGTCACAAGAAGTTAGTCACTTCCAAGATGGAATTCTTGGAACCGGAGGAACACATCTCGGATAAAATTTTATTTATCATCAACAATCTGGCGTTTAACAATCTTGAATCCAAGCTATCGGAGATGTCAAGTCAAATCAAACCAGAACACTATAACTGGTTTGCCAAGTATCTCGTCAACCATCGAGTCTCCATCGAACCCAACAACCATTCTCTTTACCTTCAATTTCTAGACAAACTAGCACTCCCTCACATCTATAAAAAAATTAACAACGAAACCCTAATCAAATGTGCTCTAATGCTAAATTCAGAACAGACGCTCAAGTCAGGAACAGATCGGACGGTTTTAAAGAATTTGGCATCATGGCTGGGTTCCCTGACGTTGGCAAAGAACTTGCCCATCAAGCATCACAACATTGCATTCAAGGACTTGTTAATTCAAGGTTTCAAGTCTAATCGTTTGATCGTTGCCATTCCATTTGTGTGCAAGGTACTCGAGCAGTCCAACAAATCCAAGGTCTTTAGGCCTCCGAATCCGTGGCTTATGGGCATCCTCAAGCTACTTATCGAACTTTACCATTACGGCGAGCTGAAGCTGAACCTCAAATTTGAAATAGAAGTCCTCTGCAAGGCCTTGGAGGTCGAGTTGAAGGACGTGAAACCGACGGAGATGCTGAAGAAGCAGGACGAGCTTAGCCAACAACGCCAAGAGGTTGAAGAGGTCAAAGCAGCGGCTCGCTCACTTGCTGCTGCTCAGCAGCAAGCCGAGCACCAGCACAGTCATCTCTCGATTGAGAATGTAATCGGAAGGGCCACCGGTACTCTGAACCCTAATAACGCCCCTTCAGTCGGCACCTCGATCACTGCCACACAACCGTTGGAGAATGTTGGTCCTAACAATCTACCGGGCACATCTCACAATCTCTCACTCAATGGGCAAGCTGGTTATGCTAGCAGCCTTCAAGGTAACACTCCAATCCCGCACCCTTGATTATTTCTTAATACACTCAATTCCAACTTTCGCATAGCGCTGACGTTTGAATCATTCCTTATTACAAAAAGATCTGTTGAAGCAGGCCTTACTTGAACTGCCACTATTAATGACATTTTCGACCGAGATTGTCTTGAATAACAACATTCTCTGGAAGAGAGTGGTATTCACCTCCATTGAGAGAGCTATTCGAGACGTCAGCACCATTTCGGCTTCCTTGGACATATCCTGATACTTCAACTAACTTTCTTTTTACCGCTCGGATTGTCCCCATAGATCATTGGCCCAGTGGTCGAGAGATCCGTGACGATTGCGAATATCTCAACTCGCGAAATGATTTTGAAAGATTTTGCCATGGAAGGCAAAGAAGACCAGATGCGCACCTCCGCTCACATGATGGTCAAAAACTTGGCTGGCTCTCTAGCATTAGTCACCACCAAAGAACCACTACGCAATCAAATCCTGGTGAACATTCGCTCTCTTTCTATTCAAAATGGGTTTCCAGAGGTCAGTTTCCTCATGAGGTTCGATTTGATAATACCATCACTGACGTGATTTCTTTTTGCCCCCCTCAGCACAATGTCTCGGATGAGGAGATTCAACAGGTGACCGCTGATAATCTGGATGTTGCCTGTCAGGTGATCGAAAAGGTAGCCACTGACAAGGCAATCCTCGAGATTGACAATAGTCTGGCATCTGCTTACGAGGCCCGTCGTGAGGAGGAGCAGGAGGAGCAGAAAGCCTTGCGGAGGTCTCTCGAGCGGCACCGGCTATCGACACGGCCTGCGCAAGAAAGCTTTCATCATCATCATCAGAGCGGCGCATCATGCCAAGTATCTCCTTCCCGGACGCAACCGGCGCTGCTGGAGAAGAAGCACGGCAGTTTCGCGACGGGCACCGCGATGATGGCACGGAGCACGAGCCGGCCGCGAGGGATGGGGACGCCGACGATGGGCACTAGTAGTACTAGCGCGGCCATGGAAGGATACAGCAGCAGCAGCAGCAGCAGCACTCGTGGCAACAGCAACAGCAGCAGCAGCAGCAACACCACCACCAGCAACTACAACTCCAACATCAGCAGCATCAGCACCTACAACAGCCGCTTCAACCACAAGTTCCAGGTCAGTCTCAACTAGCAAACATTCCTACATTATACTTTCTTAAGTTGCAATTTTGTGCTCACGTGTTTTGATTCCAGGCCTTGATGCTATTCGTTCACCTGTACTATCCGAGAGTGCGCCTAATTTACCCGTTCGCTCCTCTGAAAACACGAACCGCTCGATCAATTCACTTTCAGAGGCCTTGCTTCGCATCAATGTCTGTCCAATTTCCTCTGTTACTTACCATCCTTTCACAGTCACCTGATTTCTTTTCCCTTGGTTTTTAAAGTCCCTGGCAAGTGACATCGAGAGGCTTGTTCTAACACTTACAGTTGAAAGCTTAGCAGACATCGACGAGAATCATGAGATCCGTGGCCTAATAAATGAAATCTTGCAAATGCTTCGTCAAGCTAGTCCTTCGCTCAAAGACCAGTTGACGTTGACGTTTGCTCAAAAAACGGTTGCGATGCTCTATCGATCCGAATCAAAGTTAGGCCGAGATTTGTTCGTCGGCCTCCTGGAGGAGATTTGTGAGATGACACCCAAGGTCGCTCATGAAGTTAGTCAATGGTTGATTTATGCGGAAGATGAGGTCAGTCCATCAATTCATTTTCATCGGCTGCCTGCGATACTTGGGGATGACTGATTGTGTTTCCTCTGCTACATTTGATCTTCCTTGCTTATCAGCGCAAGTACAATGTGCCGGTGACGTTGGTGCTAATTACCCACCGAATCGTTTCCCTGGGAGACTTCGACGCCCAATCTGCGAGGTTGATCATCCGCGACTACAAACCCAGTCTAATGAATTATGTCGCCGAGTTCATTGAGGCGTGTGTAATGGGATCCGAGTCTTCGTTGATCCCCATTGGTCTCTTGAAGCATTCCATCCAAGCCCTCCAAAGAGCGATTCAGATTGGTCGTGCAACTCCCAAGTAAGCCTTCCATTTGAAGTATTGATTCCCGTTACATACTCTCAAGTCCGTTTTGCTTATATTTGTGCGCTTTGGTCACACAGGGTGACTAGTATCATACAAAGCATTCAGGATAAGCTTCCGGCCTTGGGCAGTGCCAAGGACTTGGAACCGGTTGCCATCAAATCGATCAACGACGAGGCTGGCTTGCGGGAGCAACTCAGCTTTTGTTTTGCGGAATGGGTCAGGATGTACTCGAGCTCATACTCAGTCGAGAAACCATTCATTGAATTCATCAGTTCGCTCCAAGCTCATGGCATTCTGAAAGGCGAAGAAGTCTCGTCATTATTCTTCCGTGTGTGTATGGAAGTCAGCATTGATGCCTACATCAAGGCCAAGGCGTCCGGCAGCACCGCGGCTCGAGGAATTTTCCAACCGGTCGATGCTTTCGCAAGGTTGATCTCTTTGATGATCAAGTACCATACTGACCCCACAGGAGTCGACATTGAGCGAGCGAAGACACATTACATGTCCAAGCTGCTGTCGATCGTGTTGATGGTCATGGGTCAGTTTCACAAAGAACTAGGGGAACATTTTCAACAAAAGCCTTTCTTCCGGTTTTTCTCTGGACTTTTGGTTCATATCAACGCTCTGGAAGCTCATCTAGGTAGCTGCTATCAATCCGTAATGATGACGTTGAGGTGAGTCATTGAATTGTTTCTTTGATATTGAGTGTATATATATACTCATATTATCATCTTCATCCGTTTCAGTAACCTCATCGAGACTATGCAACCGTCAAATTTTCCAGGCTTCACTACATCATGGATGGCATTGATTAGCCATCGCTTATTAATGCCAAAACTTCTCATGTTTAAGGATCGGGAAGGATGGTCCACTGTACATCGTCTGTTACTTGGTCATCTGCGATTCCTCCGACCATTCCTTGCCTCTGGGACGCTCGATGATGTCGGTCGGACGCTCTACACCGGTACTAACCGAATCTTCCTGGTCCTCTTACACGACTTCCCTACCTTCCTCTCCGTATATCACCACTCTCTCTGTTCGGCACTACCTCTTCATTGTATCCAGCTTTCCAATTTGATTTTGGCGGCCTTCCCACTTGGAGTTCGACTCCATGACCCGTTCGTCCCCGGCTTCAATCTAGAAAACTTACCAGAGTCGAGAATCAGTCCCACTATCACCTCTGATTTCACCAATATACTCGAGAAAGCCGACGTACGTCACCCGATAGACCAGGCAATCGCGGGCTCATGTCAGCTTGTACTCGACCCCATCAAAGATCGACTTACTAAGCCGACAGAACCCACCGAGGGAACTGCTTATGATATTCCACTCGTTAATAGTCTTGTCCTTTACCTCGGAGTCCAAGCAATCATCCGCGTCGAACGGGAAGCGGTTCCGTTGTACGATTCGACTTGTACATCCGCAATGATATATAAACAATTAATCAACGAAGTCGAGCCAGAAGGTTAGCCCTTATCTAACTTGATTATATAACCCGAGTTGCTACTAACTACTTCTCTCCTTCTTCTCCGCCTTCTCTAAAAAAATGTGACAGGACGTTATTTACTTTTGGTAGCTGCCGTCCAGCAGCTTAGGTGGACAAACAGCCATACCCTCTGGTATTCTTCCTTACTGATAGACACCTTCAAGAGTACCGAATCAGAAGTCGTGAAGGAGCAAGTGGCACGGGTGTTCTTGGAACGGTTATTGGTCCAACGACCTCATCCATTCGGGATGATCTATGCATTCATCAAGTTCCTGAGTCAATGCGGTGCGACAAACCAACAGAATAATAATCATAACGGGAATGGAAATAGTGGGCAGGAGAGCGACGAGACCGATCTTCATCCGATCTCCTCTTTGGAATCTCTCAAGGTGGTCAAAAAGTCTCAGGAGTTAAAGGCACTCTTCTCAATCTGTAGAAAGCATGTGGTTCAGATTAACTAAACAAAACCCCCTCTCGATCTTTCATTATATTAAAGAAAACCTCCCACAAAAGAAAAGAAAAACAAAACAAAAGAGAAATTGTATGTACAAAATTATACAGTCAAGAAGTTAATTGCAATTAACAAAATTAGATACCCCCCTTCAACATTGATTAGTGCCAGTGTGGAACTCTGGCTTGGGTGCGGCCAATCTTGGCTTGAGCCAGGCCCACCCAAAATTTAGAGTGTGCCACATGTAGCTTGGCTTTTCACAGTGCCAAGCTCAATTTAGAGGTGGCAAAGTGCTCTTTGGGGTTGGCCCAGCGCGCTTGAGCTTTTTTGGTCTGTGCCCAGACAGGCTTGATAGACCATACTTTCTCTGCTGCTGACAAAAGCAAATGCATGGTTCCACTCAGCCCCCCAAAAAACTCTGAAGATCATCCTCAGCTTTCCATCTACACAATCCCCTCAGAACCTCAGGGCTTCATCCCTACTGCTGAGACTTGCTGCTGCCACATCAACTATAAAGACTTAACACTGTAATTAATACATATACCATTACATGTTATGAACCTACAGTACCAGCTATGCTGAATAAATACCAAAGAATCATTCAGGATGTCTGCTCACCAACATACCATACTGGAAAACACATTTTCTACCTCACACCACCTCTTTCTCTATGCCAAAGATAAATACTGGAGAAACCTTTGTCAATCATTTTTTGTTATAGTTTTATTTCCTCCATTTATACTTACACATTCTTAAACTAAAGAAGATGAATAAAAA
This sequence comes from Puccinia novopanici, assembly GCA_004348175.1. NCBI lineage: Eukaryota > Fungi > Basidiomycota > Pucciniomycetes > Pucciniales > Pucciniaceae > Puccinia > Puccinia novopanici. Next base: position 22,698 of record SMGU01003699.1, read on the forward strand.
GATGTATGTAGCTTATGGCTAAATTCACTTATTCTTGGCTGACTTGGGTCTTGTTTTTAGCTCCTTTGATCATGTGTGTTGAGGTAAAAGTTAGTTTACCATGATGTATCACCTAAGTTGAACCATGACCACTAATGCCCAATCTACATGGCAAACAAAAGTGTCTTTAGCCTAGTTGGTAAAGGCAGAACTCTTTAATGTTCTTGGGAATTACTGTGGTTGTGGGTTTGAGTCCCACCAGACACATATTTGTTTTCACAGTATCTACAATGTGCTCCCCCCTGACACCTCTGGTGGCCTACAGCCAACTTCCATCCACATTGGTCTTATCAGCTGTGATGCAAAGGGCTTTTCCTTCTATCTACACAAGCTTCAAGAAGTTACACAAGGAAGATATGTAAAGTATTCCTTGGAGGCTTAGAGTTTTAGATGGATGTGTTTTGAGGACTTGCCAGAGCAAGAATAAAAAAAGTATAGGGGAAAAAAGTGTCATGGAATGGAGATTTAACCCTGAGGAGCCTGCTGAGAAGGTGTTTTTGGGATTCCCTCTAAATTTCAGACCCTGATGTGAGGCAGGGGGTTATTTTATAGTAAACTGACCTTCTGGGGCCTGCAAGTAGGATTTTTTTAATTACCAGGAAAGGATGGATGAAGGGTTGATAGAGGATTTATAGAAGTCTTACTCACCAATAGACTTCTAGTGGAACAGAAATCATGCAGGGGAGTCACAGGCTGGAAGAACAAAGTTTTCTGAGGACTCTGTGACGAAATTCTAAATGGATTTAATAGACTGGATTTTAAGACATTAACCACTGGATGATTACTGGGGTAAGACTTAGTACATATTTATTCTGGGTAACACTGCTGGGGATCCAGATACAGGGGTAAATAGGCTGTTTTTAAACCTTTCTGCGGGCTTCTGAGTCGAAATTAAAATGTTTTATAGAAGTGGGAAGCTCTCCTATGAAGATCATGGGTCTGTGGGATCTATAAAAGATCTGGTTCAAAGCTGTAGATTATTTTTTTAGAGAATCTACTTAAACAAACTGAGCTTTATTGCTTTTAAACTAAAACCAGACTAAAAGAAAAAATAATGTCAACAAAGAATATGAGAGATAAAAGAATAAGAAACAAAGAAGAATACCACTAGGAAAGAAGATGAATATGATAGGAGGATGTGACAATGGGAGTATGGTGTAAAGTTTTAGAAACAGACTGAAAACAAAGAAAACACAGAGAACACAAAAAATAAAAAAATCAGTTATTGAGACAACAACAACAAATAGAAAAGAATAGAGAAGGTTAGAGAAGAGAACAGAAAGCACAAAGACAGACCTCAACACTAATGAAGAGAAGATTTTGAAAAGGGAATATGGCACTTGGATGGTTAGGCTTTTTGAGGGAAGGATAAAGAGGAAAAATGATGAGTTCCAGTCAATGATAATGATGATAATTAGACAAGAGATTGATGATTACAGTACAAAATCTTTCTTGTGTTGTGTCTAAAAAGGAATTGAAGATTTGAATTGAACCATTGGATATCTGTTCTTGAGGAATCTTGACAAGGTTAGAGACTGTTGAGATTGATCAAAGCGGACTGTTGAGATTAATCAGAGCGCTTGAAGAAGGAAAACACATTGAAAACTAATTGATCATAGTTCAAATGGTCCAACATTTCCACAGTTAGGTTTAGAGAGCGGTTAAATGTGGGGAAAGCAGTGCACACAGTTATTGAACACCACATGTATCCAGCAAGCTCTCAACCACCTTGCTGAGGAATAACTGAGTGTGTTAGCTTTGAATGAAAAACATAAAGATTGGCAAACTCTAACTTAGTGACAATCATCTACAACCTAATTCATCCCTGTTGTATTTCTTCTCACTCTTTGTTATTTTTTTCCTCATTCAATACTAACCATAAACTCAACCTCTTCCAACTGCAGGTATGCCTAATGTCTTTTATTCTCTTGTTTATCATCTCTCATCTCTCATGTTGTCTCTATTAGGTGTGCTTTCTTTCTCCAGTCACTCTGACTGTTTGTGTACTTACAGCTATCATTGCTGTCCAAAAGTTCTGTTTTATTTTTCCTCCCTCTTTTTCATTTTTTTCCTCATCTCAGTTTCCTCATTCAATCCCAACCATAACCTCAATCTCTTCCAACCACAGATCTGCTCACTTTCTACAGTCACTCTGACTGTTTGTGTAATCACAGCTATCATTGCTGTCCAAAAGGTGTGCTTGCTTTTTCCAGTCACTCTGAATGTTTTTGTACTTAAAGCTATCATTGCTGTCCAAAATTATCCCTGCCTGCTTGCCCATTACCAGTGCAACTTGGAAACTTGCTAGAAACAGGAAAACTCAACACTACTGGTATTTGTATAGTAGCTCTTCCTGGGCTAGTCTGTAGATAGATTGGTTATCATTATGAAATTTCTATGGAATGATGTAAAATTCTCATGGGATCAATTTTTCTCTATATTTTTCTACTGTAGTTCATTTTGACATATTTCTTTATTTTTATACACATGAATGTCATTGATGAGTAAAGACATATTCATGTGTATATGTATTTTTAAAAACTTTTAAATTTTTTCAGGGGTCTGTGACAGCTCTGAGAAACATTGTGTGAAAGGTTCAGGAAATAGACTCAGAATTCAGGCAATTATTCAGAACTTCTGCTTGTGGTAAAGTAATAGAAGGAGTAATTTTATGATCTAGGGTTCAGGGAGTGGCCCTAGGTTATTATTTATGTAGAATATATTCAAATAATAATATTTTCTGATTTGTTATCCCGATTTATTTTGTTGTTATTTGTTGATACTATATTGGCTTGTCTCTGAATAGTAGCAAGCTGACAGGTCCTTCAAGACATGTAAATCAGGAAGATAATTGACAGAAATCTTTCAGGAGCTGTAAAACTTGTTTATCACAGTCTTGGAAAAGATAAAATAATTTCCTATCTAATGATATCCACCCAAAACACAGACCCAATCTAAAATAGCCAAACCAAGAAATATATAAAGTCTCCAATGAAGATGCCAATGTTTAAACTGAGTCTGGTACTGTTGATAATGTGTTACAAAACCATTGGACCAATTTCAATAAATCAAACTACAATAGACATTATTTACACTGGTGGGCCAGCAAATTATTGTTGATTTTTAAAACTAGGCACTGTTTGATACACATTGCAAACACATCCATGTAAGACTTCATAAGAACATTGGAGGAAAAACATCACACAAGCTGTTCATAATTGATATAATCAACACAAAACGACACATTGGAAATTCATAACTAGCTCAATGGTTAGAGTATCACTCAGGAATGCTGATATTGTTGGTTCAATTCCCACAGAACACAACCTTCCTTTTTGCTTGCCCAATACCTACAGCATGCATTACACAACCTCAATAATTCAACTCCTTCTTTCAAAATAGTGGGTAATCTGGATCATTGCTTTGCACACCTTGAGTGCCACACTCTCAATCAATTGGCTCACTACACCAATGTTTTTCTGACAATATTTCCAGTTTTGGTGATTACAGCAACACTAAGGTCCTGGATCATTTCAGAAATGAAGGAGACTCTGATAAAATTGATAATTAAAGCATCAAAAATGGAGATTAAATTCTTGATTACAATGGTGGTGGTGGTTTCAGAGACTTTGAGAAGGAATGCAGAAGCTCTGGAGGATTTATGATTGTGGTGATATTGTAAAACCTATTGAAAAATGTTTTGTTAAGGGGATAAAAATATAAAAGCTAATTAATCTGAAAAGATCAGACAAGCTGATAGAAGCCAGATGCTCAGTCAGAGGGCTAAAGTGTCCCTTACATGATTGTTTTTGCAAGAACAGATGAAATTTTTATTCAGAAGAATAATAGGGATTAAGTAGCTAAATACAACTGGGGCTTAGTCATGGGTCCTCAGATAATAGTTTTGTGAATAGTCAGAGACACATATTTGGCAGGAAAGAATAAATGAGTGACATGTTAAATAAAAAATAAAAATAAAGAAAAGCGGTTGAAAAGTGAAATTCCAACAGAACTTGGTGAGGACAGTTACTCTGCGGATTTTATTGATGGTGATAGTTTTGATGAATTTGACTATGAAGATGGAAGTCAGGTTGATTAGTATTGTGGCGGCATCAGATTCAATAATTTTAAAAATGAATATTGCAGTCCCAATGATTGAAATAGTTGTGGCAGAATTTGATGATGGCAACCCTGAAGATGGTGGGCCAGATGATTGGGACGAGAATGGCAGATTTGATCACTTCAATGAACCTGGAAACTATAGATTTTCCCAATTGTCGACCTTCTATGCCTCTCCAATATATCCTTTTGCTTCTTTTATTTCAATCTCATCTCAATCTCCTGTCTTTAATTTACTTTTTCTCACTTCTCTCTCATCTAGTATCCCTGCATGTAGTTAGGACCTCCCAGGCAGGTGTCTTTGAGCCTTGTGGAGGGGATGGGTGTTGTGAACTATTTCAAATGTGTTTCCTTGGCTGCTGCTCAGCCAGCCAAGAATATATTGATCTCCTCTGGACCACTTCTACTGTAATTAATACCTATACCACTGCTCTTGCCACTCAAATTTCCCAGTAGAAGTTTATGATAAGTAAGATTCACACATTCAAGACTCTCTATTCCTTTCCTGTGCACCAAACTGACATCTACTACCCCATTAATTGAGGGACATTGAGCATGAAAATCAAAAATTTATTGATGAATGAGTTTAGATGAAAATGTTAGAAAATATGATGAATGAGCAAGTAGACTAGTATTTAGTCATTATTCATTGTTGATCTCAATTATCAAGTTTTGAATCTCATGTTTTATTGCAGGACTAAAATTTTAACCCGGAAGAGTTCAAGTATGCTCCAAAGAGTAAAATTAGCCCCAGGTCCTGTTTGGCTCTAATTGGACGCAGTTGATCACATTTTACCTCAGACAGGTCAAATTTTGAGTCCTGCTACATTAGAGCAATGGAATTAAAACCTTGATTATTAAAATGAACCATGGATTTAGCCTTAAAAACATCACTTGTTTGATTAAATTTGATTGATTGAGATCATTAATTCTCTTTCATCACTTTTCTTGAAAACTCATTTATTGCTTGTTTTTCAATCATTCCTTTTCCTTTCTAAAAGATTTCAGAAGTCTGGAGTACTGGGGTCAGTTTTGTGCCTAGGAAAGGTATTGAGACTCTAATTAAATTTCTGAATCCAATTGATCTTAAGCTTCTACTGCGAACTCAATTTAGGGCCCAAATGATAATAATTTTTTTTTTTTTTCCCATGGGATTATTACCAAGGGGGACTGGATAGGACCAGATATGATGGTTAAAGCATTTTGCATTTGTGTGCCCCCAGTTTCATAACATACATGATGATTGACAACAATATTCTTCACCAAAATATGCACTGTCATAATCAAAAAAAATCTCCCATAGGTCATTGTAATGTTTCAAAAGGATATCCAAAACCTATTTGATATTATGCAAACCTTACCCAACCTCAGGAACAATTGAGGTGGCCATACAGAGCCTTAATTGTTGGATGTTAAGAATCAATCTATCTCCTCACCCTACTAAACTACTAAGAACACCTGCTTATTTCCTTCCATCCTTACTTTATGCATATATACAGTGCCTATCCAAAGGTTTTTGTCACATTTATTTATTTATTTTGTGTGAAATGTCAGTGAAGCCTACTAAAAAGTCTGAAATCCATCTCAACAGGATTTTAGCTGTCATTGATGCCAAAGGAGGGCCAACTAGATGTCAATTTTTCACTCACAATAAAAATAAAAATAAAAATAATAAAAATGATTTTTTTTTTTTTCATTTATACTCACTCTTCCCCAGTATCAAGACTCCCCATAGTAATTCTCTTTTCCCTCAAAAAAATTATTCAAAAATGTAAAAAAATAGCCAAAAACTGATTTTTATTTTTATTTTATGATGTTTTGTAGTTTCAAATGTTTCATATTCATACTTATTGGTCCCTGAGGACCATGACAAAAAAAAGACTTGTGATGATTGGTTGTTTCCTTTTTTTTTCAAAAAAAAAAAAAAGTTTCCCAAAAAAAACTTTTGGCTAGGCACTGTACAGTGCTTCAATTATGTATGTTTAGACCCAGGTATATCCCAGAGTAGAACAGTGATCAGACAGTGTCTTACCCCTAGGCCAGTCTAACCTTTTGGGTTCAGTTTCAATTCCCAAAGCTGCCATTGCCTCTCACAAACATATTAGTCATATGTCATTTGTGTGCTAGTTTCAGTTAGTTGGTGTAGTATAGTGTAGCATGTGTTCAGCTTCACTACACTATGTCAGTGTGAAAAGGTTGCACTGCTTATTTGCCCTTCAACTGTTAGCAAAAAGAAACTACTAATGACTGATATAGTGGTGATTAATTGAACATAAGACTAAAGATATCTGGGGATTTTTTTTGAGCTATGCTAACATGTAGCTCAGTGGTTTGTTGGGGGTCAACTAATGCTACACCACCATGGGTGAAGATTCTTGGCAGCTATGCTAATGGTTATTGGCCATGCATCATAGTGTTGTGTAGCAGCCCGTAACTTTTGGGCATGGTGCCTACATGCCTAAGATCTTTGTTTCTACTTAAATATACATGAAATCACATCAAATTCATTCTTACTATGTCTGGATAGCATTCTTGCAAGGGGTTATTATGGATGGTTGTCTCGCCCCCTGTCACAGCTCGGCTGAGCGGGTGTGACTCGGTGACATCTGCATAGATCTTTCGGCCAGCCAAGTCAAAGGGAGAAAGGCATCTGGATTCTGCGGGGAAACCACACCTCATTGCGCATCATGTCTGGCTTGGAAAGTAAAGTCGTTCTTTTCTCCTCATCGAGCATGGCCACTCTGCTTGATTGACTGCTGAATTTTTTCTCCTTACAGAATCTCTCTTCCAACTCAAGTTTACCGCCAAACAGTTACAGAAACAATCCCGAAAGGCCGCCAAGGATGAGACGGCAGAAAAAGCGAAGCTGAAGAAGGTCAGCGAATCTTGTCACCCTCTTTCACGCACCGGAGCAGCAGAATCTCATTGACATCTATACCATATTCCTCCTCGCCCCATCCCGGACGGCCATTCCGTATCAACCAGGCGTTACAGCAGGATAACGTTGATGGAGCCAGGATATATGCCGCCAACGCGATCCGTAAACATAACGAGTCATTGAATCTTTTACGACTATCTTCCCGATCGATGCGGTTAGTAGTCGGGTCGAAACTGCTGTGACCATGAGGAGCGTCACATCTAGCATGACGGGGGTTGTGAGGGGCATGGACCGAGCGATGGAAAGTATGAATCTCGATCGTGTCAGTATCCCACCAGCTTGAACTGTACCCAAAGAAAACCTTTCATACTGATGCTTCATCTTTCGGTTTTTTTTTTTACAGATTGCGATGGTGATGGACAAATTTGAGTCGCAGTTCGAAGACATGGACGCACAGGCTGGCTGCATGGAGTCTGCCATCAGCCAAACTACGGCCTCCTCAATGCCACAAGACCAAGTAGATTTACTGATGCAGAAGGTGGCCGATGAAGCTGGACTAGAGATCAAACATGGATTGGGTGAAGTGCCCAAGTCGTCGGTCGGTGTGACCGAACAGGAACCGGTGGTGGCAAAGCAAGAAGCTCCAGAAGACGCATTGGCTCAGCGCCTCAAAGCTCTCAGACCAGCAACCTAGCCCCAAATAGCTTGCTGGATACCATTCTTCACTTTCACGGAAACTGACATGCGAGATCATAAAGCAGAGCTTCATTCGATTGGTTGTTATACCCTCTCATCCATCGCTGCTCCTCCCTAACTCACCCAGCCGCTTAAATCTGGGTTTTACAACACATCGTCCAATGTATTTATCTCCGTGTAAATTGGTAGTGTGTAGTCGGACCAATTTGTCTTGTTCTTTAGCGCGCGATGTAATTTTATCAACCTTGTAAATCTTTTTCATCTTACCTTTTCGCGTAGGAGCCTCCTTGACCAATCATCAGTTTTCTCTGCTCAGTTGTACCTGTCGCTCGCATCATTTCATTTCTGAAGGGAAACATGATACCACTCAACAACGCGAATCCAAAATTATGATTCAACACCATGAGACGGCAAGTATACTGCTGCTGGAAGTTAAAAATCTGACTGGACAGGTTAAAATTGACAAATAGTTTTGTTAGATTTTCTACGCCCTGGCTAAATTTTGAGAAATGTATCAAAGCATAAAGATGGAACATTATTCAAAAAGAAAAGAAGAAAAAACAGCTCATGAAGAAAACTCATCTGCCTGGATTTGCAAGCCAATCAATCCAATAAGTAGACAACATTGACAAGGGCACCAACTCCTCCCACTTGTGGCCAACTTGGAGTGTCTCTTCAACTTGATTTGTCATAGTTAGCCATGTGCACCCTCCACAGAATATAAAGAAGATTATTATTTTAGAGAGTTATTCTTTCTATGTTTCAAGCTATGCCTTGAGGGGCTTGAAAAATCTCATGCTCCTTGCTTGCTACGTAATATTCCTTTACTTCAAAAATTAAACTGGTGCTTGTTCTCAAGCTAAAATAGAAACATTAGAGTAAGAATTAATCTGGCTTAGAATTTCAAATGAAACATAATAATGGAGGACTTCCCTTCGGTCTAGAATGCCTGATTTAGACAGGCTAAATCTAAATTCCAAACTTTGTTTGGTGGTGGGAACCTGACTCTTGTCAATTTTCATCACCAAACAAAGTTTGGAATTTAGAAATAGAAGCTCCAGATTCAGCAATCTGGGCAATGGGAAGTCCTCCAATACTGGATATGCCATGGTAGAGCAGTGCAATATAAAAAATGGAAACATAGCATAATCAATGCCAAGGCTTTTAAAACCAGAAACTTGATTCAAATAGTCAAACCTCAATGGGAATTGAAGTACCTTAGGAATTTTTTGTGATTAGTTACAAAACAACGGAAAAGAAAATGTTCAAAGGGAAAAGGGTGGGAAAAAGTTTCAAGAGGCGGAGATCTGGATGGAAAGGCTGTGACAAGGTTATAAAAGAGGAAGATAAATGGTGAAGAGATGAAGTTCTAGATGGGGAGACAGGGGGGAGCTTAAAATTGGTCCAGAAATAGGGTATCAGATTAGAAAGAGGTAACAAGGAAAATAAATAAAAATCAAAATGTGGAGTGCTTGATTTAATGATGTTGAAAAGTAAAAATTCACAAGAAATTGTCAAGATACTGAGCACTGGACTGAGATGATTCCAAAAAGGTATAGAAAATGGTGCAAGAGGTGGTTTTAGTATGAGGAAGTATAGAAATTTGAATTATTATTCAAAGAGGCTTATGACACTTGAATAAACATGGTATGTTACATATGCTACCATTCATCATGACCTCTTTTAAAAAGACTCATATCATTTTTTTGTTCTTTTACACCAGGGGAGATTCTTGGAACCTGCATAGCAATTTCCATAGAAATTAGAAAGGGACCTTTGTACCTCTTGTGGCACTTGCTATACAAGTTCCAAGGATGTCTCCTGTTTTAATATATTACTAGTTGTGGCAGAAATTGTGCGCTTCTACTATTCATTGTTTCAAATGTGGAATTTTATCAGAGGAGACATAATCAATGGTAAGGCAGCTATGCTGATGATAGAATTTTAATTTGGTAACATTCATCAGAAAAAAAAAATTAATCTTCTTGAAAAAATATGAGAGCTCTAACAAGCGTTCACAAAAAATAAGTTTTCTGAACTACGTCCATGCTGTTGAGCAGAAAAACTGTGCCCAAAGTGCTGCAGAATAGCAGGAGCAAAACACCACTAATGCTACCGCCTTGGCAGACCAACTAATGAGCTTCTATCCTGATGCATTTTGGGTAAAAAATAGCACCCCACTGTTGATGTAATCAAAATTTACCCCCTGCCAAATCATTATTTGCAATATAAACTAGTGAAATGGATTTCTAGCTTTCAGTGGGATTCAATCCACTCATGTCACACTGAGATCAATTAGTATAGGTCTGAAAATGAAAAGACCGATGTTTATCTTCAAAAGTTGCAAATTACTCCTAAATCACGGAAGTTTTGAATTATTTATAAAGGACAATTACTTGAGCAGAGACTTTTATAAGGTCTGCCTATTTAAGTTTTTCTCACTCTACTGGCCTTCAGAAATTACATGTAACCACGTTTTAGCATCCTCTACTGTAGCGGGGGATGTGTTGTGACTCGACGCTATGAGAGGACCCTCGAAGGTCTGCACTGAATCGACTCCTCAAAATGATGGGTACTGCGAG
>SMGU01003700.1:0-12014 GCA_004348175.1 Puccinia novopanici
TTATATCATGCTGACTTGATCACTAAACAATTTTATTATTATTATTTTCCCCTTTTGTCTTGAAGGAGGGAAGTCACATAATAATTTACGGTTGATCATTCAGAAACTTTTTGATTTGAGCTGATGCATGTCCCAAATCAACTTTGATTCTTTTAATGAACTGCAGAATTTTCTGACTTTCAAGTCATAAAATAAGTCCTTCAATTTCAAAATGTTGAAGCCAATCAGACAATGAATCAGTGGCTCCAAAATTTCCACCAAAAGAAACTTAAAAGTATCATTTTTCTTGAAAACATGAAAAAATCAATGATGGAATGCTTGGTAGTTGCTGTCAACCTTAGTCCCCAAGGTTTCTCCATCATGTCAAATAAGCATTTGGAAAAACATAATTCAAAATTATATTGCATGATTTGAAAATTGTACCAAGTAAATCATCAGAGTTGAATGAGAAAATAGATAATTGGTGCCATTTAAGGGATAATATTTATTTTAGAAACTAAAAGCAATATTATTATACATGTAAATAATACTAATTACCTCAACCACCAGGTTATAGGTCACAATCAAAAATTGCTCAAATTTTCTTGATCAGAGTGAAGAAAATAGATTCAAAAATACATATGTATTTTATAATATGAGCCACATTTTTTCAATTTTTTCATTCATCCTCATTTTTCTGCTGTGGTGGAATTTGGCATGGCAGGTGACTTTGAAAACCAACAGTCATCTTATTGGTACAGTGGGACCTAAAAGGCCATATTTCTGACTTTCAATTGGGTCCACTGAGCTTTACAAGCTCCAGATCTCAGCTGAATCTAATACAACCCAGTTGACCACATTTGACCTCAGACAAGTCAAATTCCTAGCCCTGCTATATATATATGACTGAAGACCTTGATGATGAGCAAAAACCATGAGCTTATGATTTCATACAACATTTTCTCTTTCCTCTGTCTCCAACTATTCTCTACCTAAAGTTTATCTAGAGGCTAGTACTGTGGGGCAAGCATCATTTGCACTCGGACAGCCTCCAGATTCTTTTCTTTTTTTTTTTCTAACCAATGCTCATCTGGAGGCTAGTACTGTGGGGCAAGCATCATTTGCACTCGGACAGCCTCCTGATTTTTTTCTTTTTTTTTTTTCTTCTAACCAATGCTCATCTAGAGTCTAGTACTATGGGGCAAGCATCATTCGCACTTGGGAAGTTTCCAGATTTGTTTTATTCTTTTCAGTTATATATATATTATATTTCGATGTCCACCATAATGTACGCGCGTACAGTATGGTGGACATTGATTTCAAAAAAAAAAAAAAAAAAAAAGAAAAAAGAAAAAAAAAAAAAAAAGATGTCCACCGTAATGTACGCGCGTACATTACGGTGGACATTTATTTCAAAATATATATAATATATATAAAATAAAAAAATAAAATAAAAAAATATATAAAAAAAAAATATAAAAATAATTTTTATACAAGATTTTCCCTCACAAACCCCGGTGCAATGACCATTCATGTGTTTATCTTATTTTATATTCCAATCATTGTCCACCCAAATTTACTTACCTAAATTTATACATGCCTGTGCCGATATTGTAGAATACATTTGAGTTGTAATTCCAGATTATTTTAATACAAAGCTCTGGATTTCTGAACTCATGTGCTATTAAATTTTTAATTTGGGCTAGATTGAATATTCACACTCTAACCTGGTAAACCATATGGGTTTTGTAACCAAAGCAGCTTAGGTCTTCATGGTTGATTAAAAATTGGTTGGAAGTGCAGGTGAATAAATTAGGGTCAAGCAGATTCCAACAGAATCTTTAAGTTCTCCAATCATTTGAATTGCCAATTACCCAGGATATTTGAAATGATGTTTTGGAGACAACCAAACCTGATTTTTCTAAGTTACTCTTTGAATGAATGATACCCAACACAATTCATAAAAGGAGGTTTGAGTAGGGAATTAAAATGTTATAATACGTTTTGCAACTGCAGAGTACATCAGACATGGAGGAATGAAGGTGTAGAATTTTAAAGAATCACAAGGGGTAAGGAAGTGAAATTTGGAACTGAGTTTTGTTTATTATCTTTTAGAAGGAATTTAAAATTACTCATCATATCATTTTAATTACTCCTACAGAGCTAGGTATCATACTTGCCTCAGGAATTATTTGAGTCCAGTCATATTTCTGGCATGAAAAAGTTTTCTTACTCACTTAAAATCTAGAAACCAAAAAAAAAAAAAGTATTTTCACATTATGTGTAAAACCAGATAATCTCCTAAAATTCTGTCTGCTACTAGAGTAAAATCTTATGTGCGCATCATTCAATTTTTTTTTTAATAAATGTAGTTTTATAAATCTGTTTTACTATAAGAACCCATTCTGTTTAATCCCCAACAATAAAACAGGTTCCATTTGGGTAAGGGCAGAATAAATCCTGGTGTTTTAGGATGCAGTTCTACAAAACTTAAATCTTTCACCATTATAATCTTTGGATAATATCAAAAATATTGGGTGAATTCAACCCACAGTATCTTTTTTCTATCCCTCTTTGAATTATGCAATTATGCAAAAATCTGACTGAATACATCTCAGGGTACTGTAGGAGAGAGTATTTTTGGAAGGATAAATGTGGAAAACTTCAAGTTAAATGCACTGATAAATATGCAGAAAGGGGGAAGGAACCATTTTGAGGTTTGGGGATCTGGAGAAAGTTTGTGAGTGTTTTGGCTCTTCTTTTGGATAATAAAAAATGTGTAAAATTCACACAAAGTGGAATAAAAATATTTAAGAGTGACCTGAAAACAGGTATTATTTGTAGTTTTCTATTTTATACCAGAAATGTTTGTTATGGGGTTATCTGATCCTGTGGAGAATTTAAGCTGGGATTATTTAGTGTTTCCAGGAAGTTTATACATAGGGGGAAGGATTAACAAAGGGAATACTCACTGTTAGACCACTTGTGGGAAACATTTATTCAGATATGTAATAGTCTGGTTTAGTTGGATAAGTGTTATTCATGAGTAATTGGACATATGGAAAGCTGCCTGTGCAATGTTTTAGTGTCAATAAGGTTTGAGACTATTTTATAAAGGGGAGTCAATTTAATACAGAAAGATACAGATGATAAAATAGCAAAAGAAGGTCCCAGATAACACAGGAACTTCTCTCAAGCCATGTTTGAGGATTATGAGAAATAAATAATAGCCTTGGTGAAATATTTTCAGATCCCTAGTTGATCACTTGTAGATTTAGTCTCTGTAAAAGATCTTTTTTCTAAAAAAAGTTTGAGTATCATTTTTAGAGCATCTACCTTTTTCTGCTTGCCTTTCTGGGCTAGAAATTTTCTTATTCCAATATTTTTCCTTCTTCCTTTGTTTAAATTTCCATTCAAATGATTCAATTTTGACATGGATTCTTTTATTTATAGTTTATTACATTTTCAATTAATTAGTTACATCCTTATATATATTTATGTGTTTATTACTTAAGTCAAGTGTTAATAAGCTTATCAAATTAATATAGAGGGATCATCTAAATTACTTTGCTATCAATTGTGACATTCCTTTTCATATTGAGTAAAAAATTAAGGAATCACTATCTCTTTTATATTATATGTGGAGAAGTGTATTTATCCCTATGCTTTTGGATGGTGACCCTAGGTTATTTTTTGTTTAGAAATAAATGATTATATTATTAAATTATAATTGGATATCTTTTTGGTTCTATAATTATTTTTCTTTATTATGTTTTTATGCTATATTTTTAATGCACCTGCCATTTATCAATCTGAAAGAACTTGAAATGTTAATTTCAAGGAGTTACCACCTTGAGTTCAACATAAGTTGTACAAGTATCTCACCAAACACACCACTTACTTCCAGAATACTTCCAATTCATTTCAATCATACATACAGGTTTGATACAACCAAAATGCTATACACTTCCAACCAAATCTATGCAAACACCTCTGCGATGACACATGCCAGGCAAGTGCCACAAATGGTCCCTGGTGTTACACTGCTGAAATCAAAATTCTAGATTTTGAATTGCATTTTAAACACATAAATAGAAATTTTGGATTTTAGATCTAATCAATTTGACCATTTCCGGTTGTTTTATTGCACTTAGTGAGCCACAACTTACCAAAAATGCTCTTTTTGTGCCATTTTATTCCAAAATGGAACACTTCAACTTCTGGAATCAGAATTAAAGATGATGATGAATAAAACTTTCCATATATCAATATTAACTCTGGATTTAAGACCTAATTGATTGGACCATTTTTGGTTGTTTTATTGCACTTAGAAAGCCATAATTTACCAAATGGCCTTTTTGTGCCATTGTTTTCCAAAATGAATGCACTTAAACTGCAGGAATCAAAATTCTAAATGTTAGATTTCCACATATACAGTGGCGCGCGGCATTGTAGTGTACATGTATTTTAGATGTCTGAAAGCTCAAGGGTCAAAAATTTCCAAAAAAAAAAGTGGACTTTTGTGTGACATTCAGAAAAAAAAAAATCTTGTATAAGCTACTTTAGTTTTGGTTTGACCGCATTCAGCTCACCCATCAAGTTTTCTTCAAGTCAATATGGAAAAAAATCACAAAAAGCCCAACGGAAATGACAGAAATGACAACTTCCTTGCAACCAGCCAAGCTTCTCAAAGAACAAAAAAATCAAGACAAAGTCCCTACCCAAGCCCCAATATTGATTGATTCTGATGGAGAGATCACCAATCCAATCCTTCTGAATTCTGATGAAGAAGACACAGCCAATCCAAACACTGAAGACAAAGAAGAAGAAATCTCTCAATTTCAAGAGCGTGAAATTGAGGAAATTAATCAAGCACACGATATCATAAATTTTGTCCATGCCTCCTACAATGACAATGACTCAAATGACGATGGTGAATAAAGCAAAAATGAGCCTCTTGAATTGCTCTGGTTGATATTCCACAAGAGCTCATTTCAAAAACCACCCAGCCCTCAGCATTGACGTGTTTTGAAGTCTGGAAAAGTAGGATATCAGAAACCTCGTGAGAACCCAATCAGCAACTCAAGCAAGTTGATTCCAGCAAAATTTCCTTGTCAAACCAAGCATGATTGCATCAAAAAATACAATCGAGCTGTTGGAAAGAACAACAAAATCATGTCTGATTGGCTGAAGAAACCAACTGTTTCTCCTCTTGCTCCAGAACCAATTGATCCTAATCTCAGATTAACGGCAATCCCAAGTTCACCCAATGCTCCTAGAAATCCATTGGAACTTTGGCTCATGGAGCAACTCAATACTTATCTTGCTGCTCCCAGAGTTTCAAAATCTTCCAACCAAGTTGCACTTCGAGCACAAAATCAATGGCAAGAACTGAAGACAGGAATCAATTTTGTTGCCTGTGAATACAGGAAGAAAGCAGCTCAAGACAAGAAGTTTTCCTATCCTGAGGAAGCTTTTGCAAATCTGAACAAATTCAACCACTTGCACAAGAAATATACTCTTGATGGAATTAAGAATCCTTCTCTGACAGCATTGCTTGTGACTGCCCAATCTTCATACTGTTGCTCATTGTCTTCAAAAGACAGCCCTGTGATTCCAACTAGTGCAATATACCTTGCAAGAAACATCGCAAAGCAAGCTAGTCACATTGTGGACAACAAGGAGATTTTAATCAAGAAATGTGGAAATCAAAGCAATCACCCTTCAATCATTGATGACAGCAGCATTCGAAAGGCACTCCTCACTTGGTCTGCCTCTCAGGTTCCGGGTGAAGTGGGCATTCCAGATTTATGTCTAGCTGATGATGGTGAACTGAATTATTCTCTCATCTTACAGGTTACTCTGGATACATTTCAACAGTATGTTGTTGGAACACTTTTACCAAAGTATGGAATCCACAAGAACCTTTCTCGGAGCACCATTACACAATGGATGGTAAAGCTTGGTTTCACTCCACAAGTCTATCAAAAATTGATCTATTTTGATGGACACGAACATCCCGATGTTGTGGCCTCTAGAAACAAATACATCAAAGACTACATGAACTATCGAAGTTGATCTCGAATTTATGGGGTGAAGATTTGGATGAAAGTGCCAGCATTGATCCAGAAATACTCGGCTGTAACAAAGAAACGGTCTTTGTCTTTCACAATGAATTGACTGTCCATGCAAAAGAACGACCTCAATTGGCATGGCTGCTTCCAGGAACTAGCGAACTTCGTTCAAAAAACACTGGTCATCTCATACACATATCAGATTTTATTCTTGAAACAACAGGTTGTCTTATGCTTTCCGATGAACAGTTACATTCTCTAGGAAACAATCCAAATCAACCAGAATCCATTGATGCTGCTACGGTCATCTACCCTGGAAGCAAGGGTGACAAGTGGTGGGACATGGAGCAACTTTGTCATCAAGTTGCTTGCAAGGCCATCCCCATATTTGAAGCACTGCATCCTAATTCTCAAGCAGTATTTGTCTTTGATTGCTCCTCTGCTCATGGAGCTTATTCAAAGTCGGCGCTGTGAGTCCAGAACATGAACCTCCATCCTGGTGGGAAACAGGCCATACTCCGAGACAGTATCATCCCATCAGACGATCCCAACATACCTTCTCCTCTCCGAGGACAGCCTCAGAAAGTTGTCTACAATCAATCTCATCCCCTTTATCCAGGAAAAGCTAAAGGAGTTTGTGTGATCTTGCAAGAGCGTGGCCTTTGGGATCACTAAATTCAAAAAGCTATTGAGACCGGTTGGCCCCCTTGAAGCTTCAATGCAAGACCTGTCAAACATCCAGTCTGCAAAAAGATATTCTTCACAAATCCAAGGAGTTGATCAATCAAGCAAAAGCCAATGGATACTTCTTGAGTCCAGATCAGTCAGTCAACACTGAGGGAAAAACATGCTCAACTGCCTGCATTGGACATGCTGAAAGTCCAATGAAGCTTGTGGTGTTACTCAAAACTTTCTCCAATATTGGTTCAACCAAGCGTGGATGCACAGTCACTGTGCACACTGCACAGTGACTGTGCCAAAAAAGCTACATATGCAAACATGTGGAGTTTGGATGGCAGCTTGGCTGGAGCATGCTGAATGTCAACTGCAGGCAGTTGATCAAGTTTTTTTTGCAGTGCAATGAGGTGATTTCTACAGCTCTGGCACCTCAGGACCCTGAGATTGATTTGACAGTGATCATGAAGAACCACAACAACTCGCCTTGCACCTCAAAGGATTGCTGCTGGTCCATGATCCTATTGCAGCAATCAGACTTCATGGCAGAACGACCTCTACTACAGAGTATCATTGAAGATTCAGGTCATTCTGCCTGTTTCTATCGAAGTTCCACTGTGAGCTTAATCCGATTGAACTCTTCTGGTCATACATCGAAAGCGGTGAGTACATTCTCCCTCCTTTTTAATATATTACCTGGTCATTAACTTGAATGTCATTTCTGTTGTGTTCCCATCATCACATAAATAGCCTATCAAAAAGAAAGTCACAGGCAGAAAACATTTGCCGATTGCAAAAACCTCTTTGACCGAGCTCGGATGGCATGCCCCATAAGAACCATCTGAAGATACTTCCATCAAATCGACCGAAAGATCTCAGTATATCAGCAAGGCTACAATGGACCTCAGGGACAGATACTCATGAAAAAAATATAAATCTCATTGTTGCATCCCTTGAGGTGCTGCAATGCAAATCGATGTCCTCACTTCATAGTCCCTCTATCCCGGCTCAGTTATCTTTCACTTTGGGTCTGTTTGGCCGCCCCAAGTGTCATAAATATTAGTACAAGATATTTCGGGGTGACCAGGATATGACGGGGGCACCAATACATGTTTGGCATCACCCATCATATCCTTCCCTTTATATCACTGATGGTCAGTTGATTTATATCCCCGGCCAAATCAAATATTTTGGGTTGAGGCAAAAAGAGAGCGTCAGCTGGTATAATTGTCACTCATCCTCATTCCAGCCACCATCAACACTCATCCTCAATACTATAAACATGCCACCACGTCGCAAGAAGGCACCTGTAGCAGCACAAAAATCTCAGCCTGACAAATCTACCCAACCTGTGGAAGACCCAACTCCTCCGGGACCACCTTCAGCTTCTCACTCACAAATCACACCGGCTGCTACTCCATCTCCAGCAATCAGTGGAACAATGGGCTCTAGTCAAATAAACTCAATCAGTAATTCCACTGACACCGATACTCTTAAGACCGGCAAGAAGAATCTCCAATGGACTGGCGCAATGGAGAAATCAGCTCTCAAATTGTACTCGGCTGCGGTGCTTGCTGGGAAAAAATCCGATGGTGGTTTCAAGTCAGACGTCCACCAGATGGTTGCAGCCAAGCTAAACGAAGAGTATCCTGGATCAGACTTCACCGTCAAGCGTTGCAAATCGAAATTAAGTCAGGTCAGCTCTTTCCTTCCAATTGACCTTTCTATTTTCACTCATCTGACCAACTGGTTGTTTTCAAAAAAGACATTCAAGAAGGAGTACGATGCTTTTGTCGCATGCAAGAACGCTTCTGGTTTTGGATGGGACGAGGTTAGATGCGAGGTCACCGCGTCAAACAAAGTTTGGGAGAATTTCATCCTGGTAAAACATTTCTGCTCATTTATCTATCATTGTTAAAATGGACTGATATTGTTGTG
Organism: Puccinia novopanici; assembly: GCA_004348175.1. NCBI lineage: Eukaryota > Fungi > Basidiomycota > Pucciniomycetes > Pucciniales > Pucciniaceae > Puccinia > Puccinia novopanici. Next base: position 8,667 of record SMGU01003700.1, read on the forward strand.
GATTTTTAGTCCCATCCTAGTGCTAGAAGCTTCCGCAACCAACCATTTCCAGAATGGTACGAGCTACAGATTATATTTGGGACCTCAGCAACTGGCGATAATGCAAGAACGATCGATCAGCGCACCTCAAACCATACCCCGAGCCAAAAAAAAGCGGCTTCAGATTCAGGAGACAGCTCGGACAACGAGGATCAGAGTCGCCAAAGCCCTACTAAGCCACCGGTCCGTAAACGACAACGAAAAACTACTGGAGCTGCTTTCAGTAATGCAATCCAAGATCTGATTGCAGCTTTTGCACCGTCTGGTTCCTCTCAACCATCGGCTGTGTCTCAACAATCGGCTTCCTCACAAATATCGACCGAGGCGAACATTGCAAAGGCTGACCAGGATGCTGTGAACGAGGCCATCGATGTATTTCAAGATACAGTTGCTACTGATCTGCCTATGGAGGAGCTCGTCGTTGGTTTCAGTGTGCTGGAGAATCCATCGAAGGCCCGACTTTTCTTGCGCGTCAACGCTTCATACAAAGCTGAATGGATGCGATACGAGATCAGCAAGCACATTCGCCACACTTAGCACCCAATGTTTAGATGACTTTTCCATCATTTTGTTTTTGGCAACTCAAATTCTTTTAATTTCTTTTTGATGTCTCTAAAGTAAAAAAGAAATCGAATGAATAGTTATCTTCATTCCATTGATTCATGATAGCGAGCAGATGAGATAAATAAATAAGACTTTGTGATATCAAGGAAAAAGGGGATAAGCTGATAATAATCAAAAAAGATCCTATGGTGGATGCGACATCATCCGGATCGATTAAGCAGCATGTCTGCGACGACGATCTGTAACGACTTTTTGATATTGAGCCCACATAGCTTCGGCTATTCCATCCCTCCAATTGCGAAGCATTCGTTTGTCACTGGCTGTTAAGTTGATTGCTTCAGCCAAGGCGCCATCGCTTTCATCGGTGTTCGATTCTACATTGTTCCCTTCGGTCAGGTTGGTTGTCCCCAAGTTGAAGAAGTGATCGCTCGCCACATTGCCATGGTCAATGACAAAGTTGTGTACAACAGCCAAAGCAAACACCAAGTCACACTGAGTCTCGATTGGGTAGTCCAGCGCATGCGTGAGAATGGGAACCGTTTTTCCATGCACCAAAGGTTCGCTCGACAACATTCCGAATGGATGAATGTCGGAGATTGAAGAGCTCTTCCTTTGTCGATGGCCTTTTGGAACAAACAATGCATCAGAATGATGTATACACACAATGAAATGAAAACGAGTGTGTGCTTGCCTTTGATTTGCTGCAGCTTGCTCGCGCAAGTGGTAGCGCACACCACGATAAGGTACCAACACACCGTGAGCCAACGAGTAGCCTGCATCGGCCAAGTAAAACGAGCCTGAAGGGATTTTAAAATTTGTAGCGCGTGCGTAATTCAAAACTCGTGCATCATGCGCCGACCCCTCCCAGCCCGCACATATGTAGGTGAAACGCATGTTGAAGTCAACAACTGCCAAGACATTCTGAGAAAGTGTTCCCTTGCGATTGCGATACGGTGCGGCTTTATCTTCTGGAACCTTGGCCGGGATGTGCACCCCATCAAAGGCACCCAAGCAATCATCGAAGAAAGGGGAGTACTTCGCATTGTCGAAAATCGAGGGATGAGTCACCCCAGGTGGTGCGCGCTTGATGTAAGTTGGTGCCAATCTGATAATGAGTGAAATCAGGTGGTGAAAGACTTTTGATATGGTCTCGCCACTATGTTGGTACCGATCTTGTGCTTGTTGATTAGTGGCGCCTTGTCCAACAATGAACATGAAAATTCCAAGTTGCTCCTCCATGCTGAGTAATTTGGATACAGGATTGGTGTCGAGTAATGAGAGCTTTTCCGCCAGCAGTTCAAAGGTGGGAATGGACAATCGAAGCATGTTTTGACACCGTCGAGGATTCCCAGTGAGCAAGAAGTTGATGTACTTTGCGCCAGTTGTTTTCGAGTTGTTGTAAGGTGTTTTGAAGGATTTTGACCACTCGTAGATTGCTGAAATGATGACAACAAATATGACAAGCTGGATTGCCTGACGGTGGCGGTCTTCTTGAAATTTTGAATGGATGCTGATATTGAGGATATTGGAGTGAGAAGCCATGCGGGTATCTTTGATGGATGGATGGAAATTTTATGGTGGTGTCACCAAACACGCCTGTCTCAAAACTACTTATGGATGGGGCACACCAAACATGCCTGGGTGACATAAAATTGGAGCTGCAACATCCGTCCTGATTGGGGTAGGGGTCATATATGTCACCTGTGATTTTTGACGCTTGCTTGTGAAATTTTATTACACTTGGGGGCGGCCAAACAGACCCTTTGTTTTCTCTCTCTTCTTGTATTTCTTGCTTATATCTGTCTGTTCTACAACATGCAACAAGAAGCATGTTGGAGTCATTGGTGATCGCTCAGCAGTGGCAGCCGATGCTGAATCTTTACAATGTTCTATGTACATACACCCGTATATGTACATACAAACCTGGCTGATAAGTGCATAGGTATGGCATAGCTTATGTATAAACACATACCTATGGACTTAAGCCAGCCCCTGCTAGTGTGTCCAGAAGGTTGCAGAGTAAAAAAAAAAAAAAAAAAAATTGGCCCAACAGAATTTGACGCCGAGATAGATTTGAAAACTAGGCATGTCATAGGCCCCAGAAATGTGTTTGGCATGGTCACTGAGCCTATTTTGTGGTCAGCATTTTGCCCCACGCATTCAGTTCAAGTTTTGCGGGCAGCCATGTACACTACAATGCTGCGTGCATTTTTAAATATTCATTCTGAATTTTAGACCTAATTAATTGCACCATTTCTGGTTGTTTTGTTGTGCTCAGTGAGCAACAATATACCAAAAATCACCTTTTGGCACCTAATAGTCCTGGCCACTGGAATGAGCCCACATTCTTCATATCCCTTCATACCTTGGGGTATGAAGGGTATGAAGTGGTCAAATCCATGAGGGACAGGTGGTTTTTGAAGGACCAAACAGGGGTGGAATCACCGGCTTGGAGAGCAATAAAGCAGGTTATTTGGAAGGAAAATAAGCATAACTTTTTATGAAATTGTAAATAAAAAAAAACAAACAAATAGCCCATAAAAACAAAAAAAGGGTCAGGGTTAAAAGAGGAAAAGAAAAAAACCAGAAATCAAGGAGAAGAGATGGGAGTAGTAGATTGTTCCACTGGCACAGCAGGGTTGAAGTCATCTGGGAGTGGAGCAGGAGGGAGCTCCAACTCACCTGAACTTCCAGATATTCAATCTGGCAGTCTTGCTCCTCCACCACTCCTTTGAGGAGCTGGAC
>SMGU01003702.1:0-14326 GCA_004348175.1 Puccinia novopanici
CAAAAACAATGCAGGTTGATATTCCGAGTGCCCCTAATTTTTGGGTTGATATTCCCAAAGGATTATCAACCCTGGGAGGTAGTGACAATGACCTGGATCAGCAAACCATTGGCCTCCCTCCAGCACATGCTAATTCCTATGGACAAGGTGGGACATACCCAAGCTCCCCCCTCAAGCTCAACACCACTGAAACACCATACCACCAGCCTAACCCACCCTACTCCCCCCAATCCCAGCTTGATCCTTACCAAGAATCACTGATGTACCCAGAACAAATGCCTTACCATGAAAAAATCCCTTTCTGGAAGGATCATCACACCAGCAATGGCTCTGGCCCAGATCCAGGCCACCCTCATCATCCAAACAAAATCTACATTCATTATGGACCATCTGTATCAGTAATGTTGTAAAGCTTAAAAGTGTCAGTGAAGAACTTTTGCTAAGTGTTGAAAGGTATGAATGAGGATACTTCTGCCTTTATGTGATTCTAGACACTAAACAAGCCCCCCAATCTCAGATTTGAAGGTTTAATAAAGTGATTGGAGGGGTGTATCAAGATACTACTGTTGTTTAGAAGTGCAATGGGTTTGGATAGATGAAAATGGGTGTTTAAGAGTGGATGAGAGATTTTTGATTAGAGTGGGAATTTGGTGTTGATATAGAGGGGTTATGAGTCATGAGTGGTGATGAGTGATGAGTGATGAGTGATGATGAGTGATGGTGAGTGATGTGTGATGTGTGGGAAAAAGTGCTTCAACCAGGGATTGAACACAGGTCCTAGTGATGGGGGTATATTAATTGAGAAGGGGGTTGAGTTTGGAAGGGGAAATAGCCTAGTGGTAAATGAACCTGTTAGACCAAGGTCTTGACCAGGGCTTGAACCAAGGGCCTTATGAAAGGGTTATAAAGGGGGTATGAAAGATATAAGGGTTGTAATAAGGTTTATAAGGGTTGATGTAATTTTAAAACTATAATATTGAGGGGCTAATAATATAGAGTAACCAGAGCAGATAGTTTTTATGGGGGATAAAGACTAATAAGGGTATGTGTACAATCTGATACCAAGATCTGGTGAGAAAGGGGGGAATGAGAAAAAAAGATACAGGCTTATATATTCAAGAATGAGGGATATTAGCTACAAGGTGAGGAAGAAATCAGGGATTTTAGCTGGCCTAGATGCACAGCATTGAGGGATTGTAGCCAGAATGAGGGATTTGTGATTGCCTGGAAAAGCCATGGAACACAATGGAACAACCAAAACTTAACTAAAATGCACAGCCATCAATTCATATTCCTGCACAGCCTGTATAAAAAGTGGTGTTATGGAAGGAAAATCCACTAAAATAGCTCAGATCTTGGATGAGGTGATTGATGCACAGCCACATACAGACTAAATTAGTTCAGATCATGGAAAATCCACTAATTTAGACTGAATGACACCTGCATGTATGTCTACATGACCATGTAATTGTGTGTAGAGGGTGGTTGTTGTATGTAAATGTTGTTGTATGTGTATGTTGTATGTAGTATGTTTTTGTGTTGGGTGTGTAATGTACTGATGGTTGTGTAAGGAGTGTGATATGTAAATGATAGTGGTGGTTGGTGATATGTACTGATGGTGGCCAAGGAGGGTGTGTAACTTCTGATCCAAGGGGTTTGAGAGGTTGCCATCCAAGGTGACCATGGGGTAAATTGAGCTGTAGAGTCCATTTCTCAAATTGTATATGGTGATTTCTGGCCTATTTTATGAGAAAAGGGAGGAAAAGAGGAAGAGAAAAGAGAAAAAAGAAAAAAGAATAAAAGAATAAAAGAATAAAAGAATAAAAGAATAAAAGAATAAAAGAATAAAAGAATAAAAGAATAAAAGAATAAAAGAATAAAAGAATAAAAGAATAAAAGAATAAAAGAATGTAAGAATAAAAGAAATAATTTTTTAATTTTTTAATTTTCAGCATTTAAGAATACCACAATGTCCTGTTGGAACCCTCACAACAGCTTCAGTCCACTCAAAAACCCCCACAACCTGCCTTGAATCATCCCCCCCCCCCTCCTATGGTACCTGCACCCCAATGGCAATCTCTATTGAAATGAATATTATGTCAGCCAAACATGACACAAAGCAAACCTAGCTGGTAGGATGATTATGGTTGAAGAACTGGAAATCTGAACCTAATATTGATATTCTCACCATTCAATGTTTCATTTTCTCTCAATGTTTTAATTCCTGTCTCTCTATATATTCTGTTTCATTTCCATCATCATCTTCAATCCAAAAATCATCCACTTCACCCTCCTTGTCACCATTTTCAGGTGTGTTTCCCTCCAAGTCTTTTGACTCTCTGCTCGTCGTGTCTAACATGTAATTTTTGCTGTCGCAAGGTGTGTTGCCTTCCAAGTCTTTTGACTCTCTGCTCATTGTGTCTAACACATACTTTTTGATGTTGCAAGACTATTTGTCTAATAATCTCAACCCCCCAAGTGGAAGGCAAGAAGGACCCCACAGAGATGCAGTGCTTGGCAACAGGAAAAAACTAAATCTGCAAAGGAGATTCTCAAAGCAGCAGAAGAAACAGCCAAGTCTGCAGCAAGATTTACCTGGACCAAGCCCACCTCACTTGAGCTGCTCAATTTTGTCAAGATGAGAGGAGCATACAGAGAGGCAACAGCTTCCTTTCTTCACACCTTTTGGGAAGATTTTTATATCATACAATGATTGGAAGAGTACATACCCTTTGTTAGCAAAATTAGGCAATGATACCCTCCTCAGAAGGTAAAGTGATTTGATGATGCAGTTCCAAGTGGTTATTTTCCCTTTACATTGCATCACATGTAGCAGCAACATTCTAACATATCATTAATGCATTCCAGAAAGTATGAAAATACACTAACACATCAGGGAATGGCAGGCTATTTGCCGCATTAATACAGTCTGGGCTCACTGAGGTGGTAAGTTTTTTCATCAGTGGTTTTATTTTTCATTAATGAGAGGTGGCATGGATAAAAGTGGTGTCAGAATCTATGCTACTAACCAGGTGATTTAAAGAACTTGGTTGTGCTTTGAGTGTTGATATGTGATAGTTTGGTAAGGTTAAGGAATTCCTGTGGCAATTTCAATACGATTTAATTTAATTATTTACAAGTATTTAAAGCTTGTAGAACCTCTTCTCAACCTTAAAGGAAGGTAAATCCAGTGAGAACTGCATGGATTCTTCCTGCTGAGACAGCCAGGGAATATTTATAGTGTGTAAGTAATAATACTAACATGCAAGGTAGGCCTTTTACAAGAATGTGAGTACAGATAACAACTTGGGAAGTAGTTCAGATGCGCCTCAAGACTTGTACAAGTTACTATGGGAAGGTCAGGCAGACAATTTTCAGTTTAGATGATGGTGAATGCGTGATTCAGTGGCAGGGAAACTATACAAAGCTTCTGGGATACTTATATAACAATCCAGGGGAGTGTGTAAAATAATATCATGGCTGAATGCACTTTCTGTTGGACTTGGAGGGCTGGGGAAAGTGTCAGAGGAAGCAGGTCCTTGAATATTCTCACAGGTACCTCTGAGGCGCTCATGGGGAGCCTATGGAAGATTGTGGAAGGCATAGAAGCACCTAGAATTAATTAATGATTTCATAAAGCAGTGCTATGGCGCAATTAGGCTATGCTATGATGCCATAAAGCAGTGATATGAGGTCATTAAATTCAAGAGGATATGTTTTCTATAATGAGAAAATAGTTAGCTTTGATTTATGAATCACCTCATGGGACTTCATTATGATTCAATTCAGTGTTAAATCCTTCCTTTCAGCACTTTCAGGTATCTATGGATACTATAATAATTTCAGGAGTTGTTATAATTTCAATTGTTAAGTTATAACAACTCTAAAAATAGATAATTTCATATTTTGGGTAAATCCAGTGTATGTTATTTTATTATTTTATTATAGTATTATATTTATTTATCTAATATAATACTCAGAATAAAATTTAAAGCAAAAGGACAAAATACAATATAACAAAACAAAACCAGGAAAAACCAGAAAACCCCTTTTGAGGCAAAAAAAAATTGTCAAAAGTTAGTTATACCTTTCATAATTAACATAAAATGTTCAAATAAGGTTTTAGTAAAGTTATTTTTATGTAAACAATAGACAAAGGACTATTGCAGAATTATTATGGCTATATTTATCATGATGAAATATATTTCATGTTATGATATATTGATTCAAAGATTATAATAAATTATTATCGCTTGTTACATAATTTATTCTTATATAATTAAGTAAATAACATTTGTGTGCCTGCTTGGATAATATCAGGTATGGTAATATTATCTATGTAGTTGACATCTTAGATGGATCTTGCACCCTGCAATACATTCATTTCCAACGCACTCAATTGTACTCTGATGAGTTTTAGTAACCTAAATTTATTTTTTTATTCCATATTTAAGCTTTCCTTATTTCATACAGACTGGTTCCTATGTGCGTAATTTTGATTTTTTTTTTTTTTTTTTGGATGATAAGTGCACATTCATATATCAACAAAATAGCCAAAATCTATTAAATATTTCAACTTAATCAGTTGGAGTGGATTACTGACCTACAAAGAGAGTGTCACATATAATAGCTCTATTCCACTGAAAGTGGCATGATAATTATAGACAACTCGAAAAAAAGAAGTAATTTTAAAATTACTTCAGATAAAATTATCAATCAAAGATTGATAAGAAGAAAATCAAGATATCTTAAACACTTATATTGAAGTGTAAGAGAAAAGAACAGATTACTACTGTCAACCACAGAGGTAATATCAACATACCTGACATTACCCAAGTAGTTACAAATGAAATAATTACATAATTAATATTGTTAAATTATGTAATAAGTTTTTAAAATATTACTATTAAACATTATATTACTTGTACTATCCTTTATCAGAATAAACACAGTACAATTAATATAATAAAAGTACCACAATAAGTAAATTACATGACAATAACATTACTGAAGCCTTACTAAACCTTAACACCTTGATTATAAACTATTACAATAGTTTTTGCCTAGTTTTGTCTGACCTCAAAAGGTTTTGTTTAGTTTTGCCAGATTTTGTTCTGTCTACGCACATTTTTTCCTTTTATTTTATATTTTATTTTACCTTTATTATATCATCATATTTAGCCGTAAAATATAACATAAAATAACTTAACTTACAAAATATTTGCCTCAAATATGCTTATAAATATTATAATTGATAACAATTAATTATTTAAAGCATAAGATCATCATTTGATCTGTATCCCATAATGAGGCGTAAACAGGAAGGAGTTGTCAAGTTGTTATCAATCTTATTCCCATCAAATGATGTGCATTAATTGGAAGTTAATTAAAATCATCAATTTGAGCGCCAACAGGAAGGATATAATAAGTTTTTATCAACTTTATTCACATATAATGATGTGTATTAATTAGAAGTTAATTACCATCATTAAATTTGAGTGCTTCCTGGAAGGAGATAAAAATTGTTTTATCAACTTTAACAGCATCATTGATGTGTACATTAATTTAAAGTAAATTACCATCATTGATCTGTTAATATTAAACTTGTAACAATCCAAGGGATTAACAGTTGTTGATCTTGATTCCAGTGCGCCTCAGAGGTCTCACAAGTAAAATAATGGGCGCTTCTGAGTTTCTTGTTAGAATATTTAAGCACCAGCTTCCTCTGGTAATTTTCCCCAGCCTCCCAGTCACTCAGAAAAGCGCATTCAGCCCACAGATATTATTATAACTATCTACAAGACAGTCTATAAATTATCCCTGAAGCCTTATTTAGTGTTCTTGCCACTGGATCACGCCTTTACCATCATCCACACTATGTATTGTCTGCCCTGAATCAACCTGTAGTGACTTATATAAGTCTTGAAGCGCATCTGAACCACTACCACCAGTTGTTAGTTGCACTACAACCCTTATAAAGGCCCAACCACGTAAGTAGTTGCTACTTACAACCTCAAGAATATTCCCTGACTGTCTCAGCAGGAAGAATCCATGTATACTTATGGGATTTACCTCCCTGAAAAGGTTGAGAAGAAGCTTTGCAAGATTTAAATACTTGAAGCTAATTATCTTTAATAATTATTATTTATAGGAATTAAACTTTACACTCACCAAACTACCACAAAATCAATCACTCATAGCAGAACCAGTGCTCATAAACACTTGGTTATAAGTAGCATAGAGGCTGACAACTACCCTGCTACCAGCTTCCTAATATGGGATGTAAATCCTTCAGAAGGGTTACCTAGACTTTAACACAGGTCTTCCCAATCAACTTATAATAAGTTGCTGAGTTTTTAGTATATTATACTAAGATAATAATAAGGAAAAAGGCCGGTACTTATAGCTTACCTATACTAAATAATGACTGAGGATGAATGGTACAAATAGGGTAAAAGGCTCTCTTTAAATATTGTGAGGCCCTCCCTTGGTCCCACAGGATGCTCTGCTCTAGTAAGGGCTTTGAAGCGGCCCCAGTGAGCTAATTTCAACCCATTAGGGCCATTCCAAGGCTATTGGGTAAATCCTCTCAATTGGGATTTTGGGAAAATTACTCTTTTTCATGCTAATTTTCATAGTTAACATGTTGGCTGTGTGAACTATATTTTAAAGTAGTTTTTACACCACAGCTCGATATTTTTTTCTTGCTTGCGTGGGCGTAACCCCGCCGTTGAGTGATGAGCGGCAGCGACCTGACATCCCTGTGATTGACGTGTAAGGCGGCATGACGGCGGGGATTGGTCCAGCTTACGATGGCACATCATGTTTGACAAGTAAGTCAAGCCAGCCCCACCAATCCTGTCAAAGCAGAAGGGGTGGCTTGACTCCGGCGTCATGCATGGGCACACCCTTGCCAAACAAAATCAAAATCTGACCTTCTGGTCAAGCCAACGGTGCCTTGGGGTCGGCACACAAGTTACTCTCCGTTGGCTTGACCTTGTAGTCAGGAAGATGTCAACCTGATCCTTCAGGCGGACATCTGTTTACTGGCAAAGGCAAGCAGATGTTGTATACTGGTTGGCCAACCAGTCACCCCATCAGATCAGAGTGTCCGCTTGTCTGCCGACTGGAAATTACGACATCTACCCAACACACTGTCAACCCTCAAGATAAAATGAAGCAAGAGACGCCACCACACAGGAGCTCCGAGGAACCCTTCACCTGCTCCGGCCCAGTAGCCGCCAGATCAGACGGCAAAGAGACACGCCCGGCGGATGTAGCTGCCCCAGCTCCCGAGGCACCATCTAAGTTGAAGAAGGATGTATGTGATTCATCCCTCCTGAACTTGATGAGTATGATCTTCAGCGTATTGATATTTTCTGTATGATTCAGAAGCCCTCCCCCAATAAAGAAGTCAGGCGCAGTCGCCGCATCTTTGATCAAACACATGGCTCCGGCAGCTTCGTGATTCTGGCGGGCTACCTTTATTTGAACGATTCTCCATCCAAGGTCAACAAAACTACCAAAGGACATTGCAACTGAACATGGGAAACAAAAAGCTTAGACAGCGATTCTTTAAAAAAAAGTGAAAGATATGGTCTTGATTTGTTTTCATCTCAGGCTTGGATCTACTGCTGGCAGCGCCGCTGGTTTCTTTTTCAGTGATTTGGTCTCCTTCTTCTCAGTAACCAATTGCCACACCTTCAGTCCATTGTGCAATGTGTTGATCCACTTGAGTGATTGCTTTGAGTTAATCGCCACACCTGAGAAGCTTCTGTGCAAAGCAGGCGAGGAGAGAGACGCTAGGTTGATAAGATATCGTGTGTCATTGGAATGTGTGCGTTCCAAGAACTTATTTGAGCTCTTTGTCTGCTCAACAAAACCCACTCGAGTTGGAGTGAGTTCACAATCACTGTCATGGCAGTTGTGCTGGACATTCAGTCCACTCTCTACATTCTAAATCAAAAACAATGCACTGGTGAGTTTCATCGGAGCAAATATTGTGAGATCTGACTCACCAATGAATCCACAAATGTTTTCTGGGTGGTTCGCTGGATCTCCCTCATCCTATGAAAGAGATTTTCCTCCATTCGTTCGAAGATTGTTGTGTGAATAAAGAAAGCGTGTTGGTTTTTTGGCTTATCCACCTTCCAAATAGAGTCGATCAATCCAACATGGTTTCTTTTTTCAGGATTAGAAACATAAAACTGACCAAACAAAAAATAATGTCAGAATGAGCGGATGTGAGCATGAAAAAGTGTGTCTACAGAAAGAAGTGGAACCTCAATACAAGAATAAAGTAACCTTTCTTGATAACTTGCTTGCTGTTGAGATTTAGTTCAGATATTTGCTGGATTGGGTGGCTAGGATACAGTTTTTTCAAGTCTTCAGGAACCTCCAATTGGTCAATTTCAGGTATTGAGAGTTTCTTGATGGAGGGATAGTTGATATTTGGGATAGAAGATAAATGATTGTAGCCTAGAGTTTGCTGGATTAAGGGATTGTACTTGAAGATGTTGGTGACTTGGTTTGAAGATTGGATGTATTCTTTTTTCTTTTTGTCAAAAAAATAACCTCCAGAAAGAATTTGACGGAAAGAGTGATAATTGCTAAATGTGATTGCAATATCTTGCCCAGGGCTTTGACGGTTGAAATGTACTGAAGCATTTCTGAGAATACCATTGTAACTTTCAAACTTTTCTGTCGCAAAAAGGGTAGCTGGACCAAATCAAAGGATAGATTCTGGGAGATGAAGTAACATGTGGAATTTGGGTTTGTTGATCCATTGGGCAGAATTTTGAATGAGGTGGTTTAAGAATATATCAATGTGATTCTTCAAATCAGATATATATTCTGACATATCATCAATATGAGTCTGGAAGATGAGAGAGCCCAGATGACAGAGAGAAGTCCAGATGTTGATGTTGGATGGTGTCATGAACTGGAAGAAGATGAAGGGGGCTGCTTGGAGAATAATTCTGAAGTCTTTAACAATTAAGCTTGATGAATATTGAACCATACTTGTAGGTCTGATAGAAGGAATATTTAGAGAATTTGTGTTGAAAGAATACCATAAGGCCAAGAGTTGTTCCTTTTGAAATTCGTCCAATCCCTTCATAAAGTCTCGAAATAGATACTTGACTGCTCCAAGTAAATATACGTGAAGCACTTCAACAGGAGTATCCCGGACAGTATCAAAACCTAATCCAAAGAAAGAAAATATTGAATTAGCAAAATAATTTTCTAATAATTGAAAATTGTCAGCCTCTATGCTACTAACCAAGTGATTATAAGCACTGGTTGTGCTATGAGTGATTGATTGAGTGGTGATTTGGTACATGTAAGGGTCAATTCCTATAAATAATAATTATTAAGAATAATTAGCTTCAAGTATTTAAATCTTGCAAAGCTTCTTCTCAACCTTTTGAGGGAGGGAAATCCCATAAGTGTACGTGGATTCTTCCTGCTGAGACAGTCAGAGAATATTCTAGAGCTTGTAAGTGATTATCACTTACGTGGTTGGGCCTTAATAAGTGTTGGAGTACAACTAACAACTGGTGGTAGTAGTTCAGATGCGCTTCAAGACTTATATAAGTCATTACAAGTGGATTCAGGGCAGACAGTAATTGGTGATGTTGATAGTGGAGGGTTGATCCAGTAGCAACAACACTAATTAAGTCTGTTGGGATAATTTTAAAACTGTCTGGTGGAGAGTTATAATAATATCTGGTGGCTGAATGCGCTTTCTGGGTGACTGGTAGGCTTTGGGGGAAATTACCAGAGGAAGATGGCGCTTAAATATTCTAACAAGACACTCAGAAGCGCCCAATATCTTCATTAAGGGACCTTTGAGGCGCACTGGAATCAAGATCAGCAAATGTTAATCCCTTGGATTATTCTAAGGTTAATATTAACAGATCAATGATGGTAATTTACTTTAAATTAAAGTACACATCATTGATGCTGTTAAATTTAACAAATTAATTGTTATCTCCTTCCAGGCAGCACTCAAAATTAATGATGATAATTAACTTTTAATTAATACACATCTTTTGATGTGAATAAAGTTGATAACAACTTATTGTCTCCTTCCTGTTGGCGCTCAAATTAATGATGTTAATTAGCTTCCAATTAATGTACATCATTTGATGGGAATAAGATTGATAATAAATTATTAATTCCTTCCTGTTGATGCCTCATTATGGGATTCAGATCAAATGATGAACTTATGCTTTAAATAATTAATTATTATTAATTATAATATTTATAAGCATATTTGAGGCGCATATTTTGTAATTTAAGTTATTTTATGTTATATTTTACGGCTAGAATAATAAATAGAATAAGGTAAAATAAAATATAAAATAATATGACAAAATGTGCATAGACAGAACAAAACTTGGCAAAACTGAATAGAACCTTTTGGGGTAAGAAAAAACTAGGTAAAACCTATTATAATAATTTATAATCAGGGTGTTAAAGTTTATTAGATTTCCAGTACTGTCTTAGTCATGTAATTTACTTATTGGGTTACATGTATTATATTAATTGTACTGTGTTTATTCTTATAAGGTACAGTGCAAGTAATATAATATTAAATATTAATATTTTAACAACTTATTAGATAATTTAACAATATTAATTATGTAATATTATCTTGTAACTACTTGGCAAATGTCAGGTATGTTGATATGGTATGTCAGGTATGCTGATATTACCTCTGTAGTTGACAAAAATAATCACAAAAAAAAACCTTTTAACTCCAAAAATGGATTGAACATTTGCTTAGGTTGATTTTTCTCCAGATCAACTAAATGTTGAGGAATGCCTTGTTTCATATTTTCAGGTATTTCCTTTCCTTCTTTCAGTATTAGATTTTTTTTTCTTGAAAGTGGAGTAGTTGTTTCGAAAATTTCAAATTGATTTGATCCCGGACACCCAACTCGGCAGATTTATCATTAAACTTGTCCATGTTCACTGTTTTCTTTGCAAAGGTCCAGAGTTCTTTTGATTTTTGGGCAGTTTCTTCCATACTTCTGAGTTTGTTTGCACACTGTTTTAAAAATTGAAAACATAAAACACATTAGAGAGAATCAAGGCTTTTGAATTATTTTTCCTGAAGAAACACCCAAAAGGATGGAATAAAAAATAAAACAATCAAAAGGGACATTACATTCAAACCATTCAAGTTTTTTTGTGTGAATTTTGAGATATAAGGTATTTTCTTCCGGTCTTTCAAACTGTCTGAGCAGAGGACACAACAACGACAAGAGTTAAGAGAATTTCCAGGCACGTGTGTATTGGTGATTTCAGCATGCATCGGTGAATCAGCTAGAAGGCATAAGATGCTGGTCATAACAAGGACTTCTTGGCCAATTGTCATATTGTATGCTATGAAGCCATTGGTTGCCGTGTCACTGCAGCCAAATATTAAAAAAAAAAAATCAGCAAGTGCAACAAAAAAAATCAACACCATTGAAATCAATAATAAAAATACTTTAACTGCTCAACAACCATTTCGCCTAATTCCAAAGCACTGGCAATGTTGGAAGTGCAGAGAAAATGACAGTTGAATTGTTGATTGGCAATTTTGGGTGGCAAGCCAGATAGGGTAAAGTAGTACGAGAGATGTTTATTCCACTTTTTTGATTTATTTCCTGAGGTGTCGTCACAGTAAAGGTTGATAGGTACATTTCTAATAATTTTCCCCTTGGCTTTGATTCTCCAAGGATTGGGCAAGGTAATTTGATTCTCTCCGTCTGTTTATTTTTGAAATATAGAAATCCAAAATTAACAAACCAATTATCTCAACTTTTTAGGCAGGTTATTTGATATCTTACCGCTCATTGAATTTCTACAACATTCGGATAATTTCAATTTTTTGATCATTTCAATCTCCGGATAAGGTAAAGACATCTCCTCCACAGGCACAGATTTCAATCTTTCATTGTCAAAAGAGAAGCCGGCAAGGATTTCAATTTTTATATCTGAGTGGCCTGGGGTTGATTTGACAATTGGTCAACAGCATCTTGCGTGCACAACATTTTTTTGTGGTAGAAGAACAGAGGGACCATGATCTGCATAGATCTAGTTTTCAAGGGCTCAAACAGGTAGTAGTGCTTGTTTTTGGACTCAACCATTTGAACACGAAGATCTGATGGCTGATGTTTTAACCATTTTTGCAATTGAGAGAGTTTGTAGACATGCTTGCCGTGCGTTTCTTTGGGGAGGAATTCAATATGAGGAGCAACCAGTGGATTCATCAAATCCTTCAAAGATTCAATCTCCAGGTCAGTAATTTTTCTATTTTGAAGAAAGAATCAGCAACAAGTGAGCATTTACTTACATGGGATATCAATTCCTTAGCATCCAATCCAAACATAGGCTGACCAAAGACGGATTCCCTTTGAACAACAGAATGGCAGCTTTTTGAACGAATTGAGGCGCGCATCTTCCTCAGTGCCTCCCATCGAGGAAGCCGGATTTGAAACATTGTGAATACGACGCGTATCTGATGGTACATATCCCGAGATATGAGCTTGTGTAAGTAGCCTATGAGCAACGAACCAACAAGATACTGAGTAGAAAAGTGAAATAATCAATTCCTTCTGTTCACAGATTCTCAGAAGAATCATTAGCTTACCTCCTTGCTAAAAAAAGGAAACCATGGTGAGTTTTCTGGAACATCGTTGGCAACCTCCCCTGTTTCACGATCAACGCTAGGAATTGACGGTTCCAGGGCCACTTCCTGTGTCTCGGAATTGATCTGCAGGATTGCACAGCCAATCCAGTACTCCAGTTCCGTGTCCAATTCATCTCCTTCATCCGACTGGCTGGACTTATCCTCGAAAATATCCTTTGGTACGTTCATTTCCTCTGTGGCGACCTCGCTATCTTCGCAGACTGAACTCTTCATTTCTGTGTCAATAGCCTAATCAAGAACATGGTCGATGTGATCGTAAGATGATTCCGATTGATCTATCACTTGATTCAAGGTTGCAAATGCAACCATCCAAGCCCGCCTTTCGTTCTTACGCTCCAGGAACTCAAAATTGGTCTGGACAATTTTCCAGTTGCAAAGCAGGTTAATAGCAAGTTCAACTTGAGTCAGAAACATGAGTAAAGAATTTATTTTGGCCCTCCTCATGGCTGGCGATGAAGAATAATCTCAAAAAAAAAGAAGAAGAAAAAGAAAAAGAAGATCAATAACTTATCCTGTAAAAAAAAAAAAAAAACAATCAACACACATTCTGGTTCCATCACGTCAAAATTAGATTGAAGATTGATAGGCTTGGGATCGTTATTGTTTCTGCCCAGAAATTTGGATTGGAATCTTCAAATTGGTTGGGACGAGGGAAAGTAACTTTTTTTTCTTGTTGACCGTTTACTGTTTACTGTCAGCTGTTGGACTTGTCAATCTATCGAAAAAGTTGACTCTCGGCCTCTCTCGCCTCCTTCCTCCCCACCATTGAAGAAAAACCTGATTATTTAGTTTCCTTTTATTAAAATCCAGCTATGATCGACATCAACAGCCTCATATATGGTGATAACAATGACAATCCCTCATCATCTTTCATCCCTAACCTATCAAACTCCCCCAGAACTCACCCTTCAAACAATGATCCAAACATTATTCCTGAAACTGAACTTCGAATCCAAGTTGCTAACCACGAAGATATGTTTGGAAGCCAGGAAGCACCCTCCGATGACGTACATATGGCGAACCCACCCACCAACAACCCATCTCCCGGTGAAGCTATTGATCAGATCTGCTCAGATCTGCAATCAAAGCTGCAGCTTGATGCCAAGCATTTGGAGATTGCACAGTTAACAAGCAAGGTGAGTATTGTATTTCTTGCTTATATCTGTCTGTTCTACAACATGCAACAAGAAGTCTCATGTTCATGGTGATTGAATCCAACACCAACATCTAGTGCAGCCCAGAAGCCCAACATGCCAATCTGATATTTGCGAATGCTGCTTACAATCAAATTGGACTCTCGCAATCTGCAGAACCCCCTCAAGGATTTGATGACAGGACAGGTTCAAGGTGAGAACTGACAATCTAAACTTGGTAATCCATTGGTCCAAGCTGAAATCCGAACTTTCAGGATTTCATCCAAACAAAGGCAAGAATGATACTACTGGTCCCGACTCTCGAGGCTTACTCAAACAACCCTCACCACAAGAATGGAGCACTCCCAAAAACGCTTTATTTCCTTTGCCTCGTGAGCTCCATGTAGTGTAATGCTTCTTCTCATTTGTTTCCTCTATACCCAACTGAAATCAATCAATCTCTGTTTAGGATGCAGTTGACCAGCAGCCC